>PVLC010050215.1:0-10186 GCA_004027655.1 Graphiurus murinus | reverse complement strand
ATGGATGGATCTTAAGGCCACCATGTTAAGTGAAAGAAGCCATTCAGGAGCCGGGCGTGGTGGCGCACGCTTGTAATCCCAGCATTTGGGAGGCTGAGACCGGAGGATCCGGGTTCGCGGCCAGCCTCAGCTATCTAGTGAGGCACTCCGCAACTTAGTGAGACTCGGTTTCAAAATAAAGAATAAAAAAATAGGGCTGGGGGTATAGCTCGGAGGTAGAATGCCCCTGAGTTCAATCCCCAGTACCGCAAAAAAAAAAAAAAAAAAAAAAAGAAGCCATTCAGGAGTCCAATTCAGAAGGCCAAAAAGAATGGTGATTGTCAGGGGAGGTGGGGAGGAGGAAATAGAGTTTCAGTTTTACAATAGGAAAGAGTTCTGGAGATTGGGTGCACAACAATCCAAATATACTCTATAACACTACTGAACTGCACACTTAAAAATGGCTAAGCTGGACCTGTTGGCACACACCTGTAATCCTAGTACTTGGAAGGCGGAGACAGGAGGATCTCAGGTTTCAGGCCAGCCTCAGCAACTTATTGAGACTATCAGCAACTTCTCAAGACCCTCTTTCAAAATATAAATAAAAAGGGCTGGTTGTATAGCTTTGAGGTAGGATGCTCCTGGGTTCAATCTCCAGTACCACCAAAAAACAAAAAACAAACAAACAAAAAAAAACCCAGGGGGTGTTCTACCTCTGAGCTACATCTTCAGCCCTTTTTTTTTGTTTTGAAACAGTGTCTTACTAGGTTGCTGAGAATTTCACCAAGTTGCCAAGGCTGTCCTTGAACTTGTGATCCTCCTGTCTCAGCCTCCCAAGTACGGGGATTATAGGCATGTGCCATCATACCTCATCCCCAGCCCTTTTGATTTGTTATTTTGAAACAGGTCTCGCTAAGTTGCTGAGGTTGGCCTCCAACTAGGATTATAGGCATGTGCCACTATGCCTCGTAATTTTACCACATTTAAAATTTTTTTGAGCCGAGCGTGATGGCGCATGCTTATAATTCCACCCAGTAGTTGGGAGGCCGAGACAGGAAGGATCTCGGTTTTGTGGCCAACCTGTTACTTAGCGAGACCCTGTGTAGCTCAGAGGTAGAATGCCCCTGGCTTCCAACCCAGGTACCATTTTTTTTTTTTTTTAGTGCTGGGGATTTAACTCAGGGCCTTACTTGTGCTAGGCAAGCACTCTACCACTGAGCTACATCCCCAGACCCGCACAATTAAAAAAAAAAAATTTTTTTTTTTTAAAGAAGAAATCAAGCCGGGCATGGTGGCGCACGCTTGTAATCCCAGCATTCGGGAGGCTGAGACCGGAGGATCCGGGTTCGAGGCCAGCCTCAGCTACCTAGTGAGGCACTCTGCAACTTAGTGAGACCCTGTTTCAAAATAAAGAATAAAAAATAGGGCTGGGGGTATAGCTCGGAGGTAGAATGCCCCTGAGTTCAATCCCCAGTACCACAAAAAAAAAAAGAAGAAATCAAGATAGGCAAGAGAAGCCGGGCGTGGTGGCGCATGCTTGTAATCCCAGCATTCGGGAGGCTGAGACCGGAGGATCCGGGTTCGCGGCCAGCCTCAGCTACCTAAGTGAGGCACTCCGCAACTTAGTGAGACCCGGTTTCAAAATAAGGAATAAAAAATAGGGCTGGGGGTATAGCTTGGAGGTAGAATGCCCCTGAGTTCAACCCCCAGTACCGCAAAAAAAAAAAAAAAAGATAGGCAAGAGAAGAGTTTGAATTTTATACACTCCCTGGGTATTGTAGCTCAGATCAAGTTTGAGGCTGGTGGGGTGGTTTAATAGTTGCTGGAACCAAGCTCTCCTTGCTATGGGAAAACACCTGGATATAATAGATAGGCTAATATGCCTGATAGTCTACAGACTTTTGAAGGACTTAGAAGAATCGATCCAATAAAATGCTTTAAAACATGCCTCCTTCTCACTCTTCCCAGAAACTAGCTGAAAGGAGCAGCAGTAGCACAGAGGGGGCATAAAATCATTGATTTATAAATTGAGTTGAAATGAGCTGACTTTACAAGGGAGAAATACCTGCCTTGTGTTTGGGAGAAGTAAAGGGAAATCCATAGAGCAGCGCCTCAGTTTTGCACCGTGGGTTGTAGGCAGAGGGGAAGGGTCTTGGGGGCAGGAGTTGTAGTGAAAAGAGCAATCAGGAACGAGGGGAACCCAGGGAGGGCTTCAGTTCCCCAGCGATGACCTGGGACTGACATGCCATGGCCCTTCCACCTGGTTGCCATGTCTTTAGGACACCGGCTACACTGATGAGGTTTTGGAGCCTGTGCAGTCACTTCTCTCTTAGCTTCTGGGACACAGAATCAGGGAATCCTAGGCAAAGACACTTCTCAGGGCAGGATCTGGGCCTGGAGACTGGACTGAGGCCAGATGCCTAGGCTCTGTGAAAGGCCGGTTGTCTCTTGAGAAGGAAGAGTACAACCAGCCCACTAGGTGGCAGCAAAGTCCCGCAAGAAGACCCGGAGTCTCAGAGGTAACCGACTTCATTCTTTTTCAGCGCAAGCACCCTGCTGTCTGCTTGCTGGGTGAAAACTGGCCCAGGCTTCTTCCAAGTCCAGCGCACCTGCCTCTGTAACGGAAGAAGGGAATCTCTGGACAGGCTTGTGCAGCCATTCACCCCCCAAGGAATAGTTCTACCCCCGTCCCCTTTGGTTTTCTTCTCTCCTTCTCCCCTGCCTGGAGAAAGGCCTGTGATGATTCTGAAAGGAACGCGTTTCCAAGGGCCCTCCAGACTTTCTGAAGGTCTGGCTGGTGAGAAGGCAGAAGCCGCAGGTATGAAGAACAAGTGTGTGTTCGTGTGTGTCTGGGCTGCACGGGTGGAGGATCAAGCCGGGGGAGCTCAGCCTCTAAGGCACAGAAATCCCATGCTTTGCCCCTGACCTGCCCTCGCCGCGCGCACCTGCGTAACATTCTCTCTCTCAGGGCACAGAATTAAAGAAATCTGGCTCCCATGAGCTGTGATTTCAGAATGTCAACGACATTCTCTTCTCCTACTTTATACTTAGATGGCAAGGGTTAGACCCCATAGCAGAGAGGACTGAAATGTAACGGTTGTGTATGCTTGGTCCGCTGAAAGCAAGAGGGAGGGAGGTGTTTAAGCCTCTGAAATGATAATCCAGGGAAAGCGCAGTTCATCCCCCACGTGGCTGACCTCCACGGAGGGAGACTGGGCACCTGGCTGGGTCGCCATCGTCTCGGGTTGGCAGGGCTCCTTGCCTTCCTGGAATGTGTTCCTTCTTGCTTGCCACTCAGCGCCTGGCCCAAAGCCAACCCCGGGCGGCTCGGAATGTGGTGCCCTGACTCTCTTGTCCTCTCCCAGGATCTGAGAGAGGCTCTCTTCTACTTGGGGAAAGTCCAGGGCCACGCTGCAGGCATGTCCCACTGGTGTGACTTCTCCAGGGACATCAGACCCTCCAGTGACTTAAAGCAGAAGCACTCGGGGGGGAGAGGACTGGGTCTCCAACCAAGAAGAGAGTGTGGCATGTTGATATCCTATTGGCAGCCTTCTAAATTGGATTGGAGTGTCCAAAGGCTTACTCACGAGCTGTTCATTAACTTGCTAAATGCAGAAAGGTTGGCTCAGGCACCACTTTGGGAAAATGTGACACCCACTGCTCCTGGATTCAGTCGAGCATGAAGGCGTGTTAACTGGTGTAGGATTTCTTTTTTTCTTTTTCGTGGTACTGGGGATTGAACTCAGGGGTGTTCTACCTTCGGGCTATACCCCCAGCCCTATTTTTTATTCTTTATTTTTATTCTTTATTTTGAAACCGAGTCTCACTAAGTTGCAGAGGGCCTTGCTAGGTAGCTGAGGCTGGCCTCGAACCCGGATCCTCCAGTCTCGGTCTCAGCCTCCTGAATGCTGGGATTACAAGCGTGCGCCACCACGCCTGGCTCATGGTGTAGGATTTCTGATGGAAGTTCTTTGCTGCTAGTTCCAAATACCAGGTTAATCTGAATGGCATGCTCACTTCGCATAACTACATTTAAGCATTTTGTTAAGCACCTTCTATGGGCTCCTGAATGTATGTAAGCTTTTATAGCTACTGCTTTTATAGCTACTATGACACTCTCATTTTCTGAGCGCCTAACTCTGTACTGGAGTGCTTTTTATAGTCATTACCTCTGTTGGTTCTCAATACAATATTGTTTTCATACTTTATGCGGTGGAAATGGAGATTCATAGGCCAAAAAAACAGTATTGACCCCTTCAGGGAGTTTGGTGTGGAGCAAGCTGGGAGATCAGCTACATAGCAGCATAAGACTGGTGGGCCTGTGGGAAGTGCAAACCAAGGACTGGTACACGCTGACTCAGTGACCAGGGGCGTGTGGTATGTGTGGGCTTCAAAGAATGAATCAGATTTGGATCAGAGGAGAGATGTGGGTAGGATCCTCTCAAAATGTGTGTTTAGGGAAAGCATCAATACAGGGAGGGTGGTACAGGCAGAAACCAGAGAAGGAGAATCCTGCTGTAGAACAACTACCTAAGTGGCCTAAATCCCTTAGGATCTAAACGCCAGAATGAGCTGGGTGTGGTGGTCCACGCTTGTAGTCTCAGTACTTGAGAGGATGAGACAGGAGGATCACAGGTTAGTGGCCAGCCTCAGCTACTTAGGCCCTCTACAACTTAGTGAGATCCTGTTTCAAAATAAAGAATAAAAAATAGGGCTGGGGGTGTGGGTTGGAGGTAGAATGCTCCTGGGTTCAATTTCCAGTACCACCAAAAAATAAAAATAAAAATAAATAAAAAACAAAAAATAAATACTAAGATGAAAAAGAGAGACTTGATCCTTCAGGCAGTAAAAAGCTACTGAAGCTATTGCAGCCTAGGAGCAATGAATAAATTTGATGGCTTTGGAAGATTGGTTTAGCAATGGACAATGAGATGGATTAAAAGTCCCATAGAAGCCGGGCGTGGTGGCGCACGCTTGTAATCCCAGCATTTGGGAGGCTGAAACCGGAGGATCCGGGTTTTCGGCCAGCCTCAGCTACCTAGTGAGGCACTCTGCAACTTAGTGAGACTCGGTTTCAAAATAAAGAATTAAAAAATAGGGCTGGGGGTGTAGCTCGGAGGTAGAATGCCCCTGAGTTCAATCCCCAGTACTGCAAAAAAAAAAAAAAAAAAAAAAAGTCCCATAGAATACTCTAGATCATGGTTTCTCAACTTCAGCACTATTGGCGTTTAGGGCTGAATAATTCTTTGTCATTGAGGTTGTCCTGTCTTGGGATGATTAGCCACATCCTTGCCTCTGCCCACCTGAAGCCAGTGTACCCTCCTACCTCTGGCTGTGACAAACAAAAGTCTCTCCAGATGTTGCCAAATATCTCCTAGTGGTAGTGTTGAGGGGGACAAAACTGTCCCTAATTGAGAATCATTGGTCTGGATGGCAGGAAGTTAGGGTCTGGACCTCAGAATATTAGCAGGCTTTTTCTAGCTATACATGTGTCTTTTTCTGTTTTGTTTTTCTTCTTGTGGTGCTAGAGCCTTGTGCTCCACCAAGCCATGCCCCAAGCCCCTGAACTATTCCTCCAGCCCAGCAAGTATTTTCTTAATACAAGGCATCAGTCCATTGGCTTCTAAAATAGCTGATAAAAGTAAAAATGGTTTCCTTGCCACAGGAAATACATCATTGATGCCAAAGAATTTAATGGATAAGAAAAGAGGCTTCAGAAGGAGATCATTCTGCATATTAGAAATCTCTAGAGGATGATCCAAAGGAGAATGTGCTCGAAACTCATTAGCAAGAAAGTGGCTGATACCAGGATTCCTCTTCCTACCCAACCCCCAAGTCTCATCTTTCTCGAGGGCCATTTTGAGTAAAGAATGCCCAGTCTGCCTGCAGATAGAGAAAAGCTGCTGATTTGTACCTTTCCTGGGTTTACATTCAGCCATCTAGAATTTTTGTTTCGGCAACTGTTAGAGTAGGTGGACAGAGCCTCGTCTGTCAATTGAAAAAAACCCGATTTACCAAAATGTGTCTTTGTTTAAAGCAATTTGTGTGTGTGTGTGTGTGTGTGTGTGTGTGTGTGTGTGTGTGTGCTGCTGAGAATTGAACCCAGGGGCATTCTACCTCCAAGCTACTCCCCCAGCCCTATTTCCAAATAAAAAATTGCTGAGAGTCTCACTAAGTTGCTGAGGTTGGTTTCAAACCTGCAATCCTCCTATCTTGGTCTTCCAAGTACTGAGATTATAGGCATGTGCCACCACCTCTGGCTATTTAGTTTTATTGGAACACAACAACACCCATTTGTTTATGTATTCTCTCTAGAAGCTCTGGAGCTCTGAGGGCAGAATTGAACAGTTAGGATAAAGACCATATGATCTGTATGCTTAATATATTTACTGTCTAGCCATTTATGGAAGTTTGCCAACGTTGGTCTAAAGGAAAATAAATGTGTGTATTGTACAAAATTGTGGTCTCCTCATTCTGTTGGTAGGGGTGACTAACTTTCAGTAATTTTTTCATTTAAATAACTAGCATTGGGTGCCTCCCATGGGCTAGGCACTGTGCACTTGGGAGAGATTAGTGGACAAGGCTAATAAGGATGTTTCCCTTTGTGGAGCTTATATATTCTAGTGGTGAGAGGAGGGAGATCAATAATAAGCAATAAAGATAATAAAATTTGTAGTGTGTTGGAAGGAGATAAGTGCTAATGGAAAAAGAAAAAGGTAATAAGCCGGGCGTGGTGGCGCATGCTTGTAATCCCAGCATTTGGGAGGCTGAGACCAGAGGATCCGGGTTCTCGGCCAGCCTCAGCTACCTAGTGAGGCCCTCCACAACTTAGTGAGACTTTGTTTCAAAATAAAGAATAAAAAATAGGGCTTGGGGGTATAGCTTGGAGGTACAACGCCCCTGAGTTCAATCCCCAGTACCGCAAAAAAAAAAAAAAAAAAAAAAAAGATTGCCATTAGAAGGTGGACAGGGCACACACTTGTAATCTCAGCAACCTTGTGAGGCCTTCTGCAACTTAGTGAGATCCTGTTTCAAAATAAAAAAACAAAGTTAGGCTGAGGGTATAGCTCAGAGGTAGTATGCCTCTGAGTTCAATTCTCAGTACCACACACAAAAAATAAAGAAAGAAGGTGATCAGGGAGGGTCCAGTTGAGAAGCTGGTATTTAAGCAAAGGATTAAAATACGTGAGAGAATAAACTCTGTGGAACATTCCAAGGTGAGTGAACAGCAAATGCACAAGGTCTAAGGTAGGAGAGTGCCTAGCTTGTTCAGGAACTGTAAAGATAAAGGTGTAGCTGGAAGAGAGAACAAGAGGGGCAGGAGAGCTGGGTACAGTGGTGCATGTCTGTAGTCTTAGTACTTGGAGGCTAAGACAGGAGGATCACAGGTTCGAAGCCAGCCTTAGTAATTTAGTGAGACCCTCAGCAACTGAGAGTCTGTTTCAAATAAGAAATAAAAAGGGTTGGGGATGTAGCTCAGAGGTAGAACACTCCTAGGTTTAATCCCCAGGGCAAAAGGAAACAAGAAACAAGAAGAAGAAGAAAAAAGGAGAAGGAGAAGAAGAGGAAGAGAGAAAAGAGGGGGAAGTAGGACTAGGAGAAGTTGAAGAAGGGGAGGCAGGAAGATCATTTAAGACCATTATGAGAACTCTGGCTTTGTCCTCAGATGGGGAGCAGATGTGTGAGTAATAATGATGTGTGAAGAGCTGGATACAGTGGCGCACACCTGTAATCCCAGTTTTTAGGAGGCTGAGACAGAAGGAGTGCAGGTTCAAAGATAGCCTCAGCAACTTAACCTAACCTGTTTTGAAATAAAAATTAAATAGGGCTGGGGGTATAGGTCAGAGATAGAATGCCCCTAGGTTCAATCTCTAGCACCATGAAGGGAAAAAGAAAAAAAAAAAGGATGAGTGGATGATAATTTTTATACAAGATCCTTCCCTCCCTCCCTCCCTCCCTCCCTTCCTTCCTCCCTCCCTCCCTCCCTCCCTCCCTCCCTCCCTTCTTTCCTTCCTTCCTTCTTTTTCTACTGGGGATTGAATTTAGGGGCATTCTACCTCCAAACTACACCCCAGCTCTATTATATATTTTGTTTTGAAATGGTCTCACCAAGTTGCTGAGGGTCTTGCTAAGTTACTGGCCTTGCTAAGGCTGGCCTTGAACTTGCAATCCTCCTGTCTCAGCCTTCCAAATACTGGGATTACAGGTGTGTGTTTTCATGCCCAACTTTATACAGGTTTTATTTTTTGTGGTCCCAGGGATTGAACTCAGGGGCATTCTACCTCCAAGTTCGATGCACCCCAAACTCGATGTTATTTATTTATTTATTTTAAGTTTTAAAGTACTAGGGAATGAACCCAGGGGCATTCTACTTCAGAGCTACACCCCGAGCCCTATTTTTTATTCTTTATTTTGAAACAGGGTCTCACTAAGTTGTGGAGGGCCTCACTAAGTAGCTGAGGCTGGTTGTGAACCTGTGCTCCTCCTGAATCAGCCTCCCAAGTACTGGGATTATAAGGGTGCTCCACCATGTCTGGCTTTATATGAGTTTTAAAAGGATCATCCTTGGCTGCTAGGGAGGGAGAGATGGAAGCAGGAAGATCAGTTATGTAAATTCTGTATTTTATTTTATTTGTACTGGGGATTTAACTCAGAGGCATTCTACCTCTAAGCTATAATCCCAGCCCTTTTTATTTTTTAGTTTGAAACAGGGTCTTACTAAGTTGCTAAGTCTGGCTTCGAATCTTTGATCCTCCTGTCTCAGCCTCTCAAGTATTGGGATTACAGGCATGCACCACCATGCTTAGCCATTTCTATAGTAACTTAGGAAATTGATGACAGTGGTTCTGACTAGGGTGGTAGAGTTGGGTTGGTAGAAATGGAAAGATTCTGAATATATTCTAAGGGTAAAAGCAACAGATTGCCTGTCAAACTGAAGATGAGGTATTGTAGAAAAAGTTATGTATGTGTGTTACTGGGGATTGAACTGGGATGCTATACTACTGAGCTACACAACCAGCCCCTTTCATTTTTTTAATTTTGAGACAAGATCTCACCGGGTTGCCCAGGTGGGCCTTAAACTTGCAATCCTCTCACCTCAGCCTCCCAAGTACTGGGATTACAGGTGTGTGCCACTGCATCCGGATAGGAAAAGATTCTTTTTTTTTTTTTTTTTTTTGTGGTACTGGGGATTGAACTCAGGGGCATTCTATCTTTGAGCTATACCCCCAGCCCTATTTCTTATTCTTTATTTTGAAACCAGGTCTCACTAAGTTGCAGAGTGCCTCACTAGGTAGCTGAGGCTGGCCGCGAACCCGGATCCTCCGGTCTCAGCCTCCCGAATGTTGGGATTACAAGCGTGCGCCACCACGCCCGGCTCTAGGAAAAGATTCTTTAGGATGATTCAATGGTTTTTGGTTTGAAAGGATGGAGACAGAGAAAGCCACCATGGGGCAAGTTTGGGGAAGAAGCTCAGAAGTACAATATTGGACACAGTTTGAGATGAGGGCTTGACATCCAAGTAAGGATGTCAAGTGGGCAGTGGATTATATGAATAAGGAGAGAAGTCGGGGAGATATAAATTGGGACCTGTCAACATGTGGAAGGTATTTAAGAGCATGAGACTGGATGAGGTCACCTAGGGGGACTGTCTGTGGACTGAGAAGAGGTTGGAGGACAGCCCAGAGGGAGGCACACCATCAACAAGTGATCAGGAAGAGAGGAGGAAGTGGCAGAGGAAACTGCGCAGAGCCTGACGAGGAAGGAGGAACCAGAGGGTTCAGTGTCCTGAAAGTTAATTACCAGACAACAGGGCAGACTGTGACAAATGCTGCCAATAAACAAATTTATTTTACTGTAGTTCAACAAATGCTTTTTCACTTGAATATAACCCAGAAGTTTCCAACCTGGATAATCTTAAATAATTTAATGTCTAGGTCATTCTTTCAATATGAAAATAGTCTGAGCTGGGTGTGGTGGTGCATGCTTGTAATCCCAGCATTTGGGAGGCTGAGACCAGAGGATCCGGGTTCGCGGCCAGCCTCAGCAGCTACCTAGTGAAGTCCTCCGCAACTTTGTGAGACCCTGTTTCAAAATAAAGAATAAAAAATAGGGCCGGGGGTGTAGCTCGGAGGTAGAATGCCCCCAGGTTCCATCCCCAGTACTGAAGAAAGAAAGAAAGAAAGAAAGAGAGAGAGAGAGAGAGAGA
>PVLC010050214.1:0-10191 GCA_004027655.1 Graphiurus murinus | reverse complement strand
TTTTTTTTTGCGGTACTGGGGATTGAACTCAGGGGCATTCTACCTCTGAGCTATACCCCCAGCCCTATTTTTTTTTATTCTTTATTTTGAAACCAAGTCTCACTAAGTTGCGGAGTGCCTCACTAGGTAGCTGAGGCTGGCCGCGAACCCGGATCCTCCGGTCTCAGCCTCCCGAATGCTGGGATTACAAGCATGCGCCACCACGCCCGGCTCCGTAGCCTTATTCTTAATGTCTCCTTTAAAACTTTGGGAGTCTTATAGACAAGTTATTGGCCAGAATCCTAAAGAGCAGCATTAATTATTCATTTATTCTACCTCATAGATCATGGCAGATTAACAAAAAGAAATTGAGGCTTTTTGAACTCAATGATTCTGACTCACATGAAGAATAAATTGCAATAATATCTACAAAACTACAGTTTTACTGTTATGCTCCTAATATCTTAAGTATAAATTTCATAAGGTAAATAACCTGAAATATAGTCACTGCCTTACTTAATAAAGTCCCATTTTCAATTATTGTTTTGAAAACCAAAAACTGGGTGTGGTAGCACATGCCTGCAATCTCACAGGAGGATCACAGGTTCAAGGCAAGTATCAACAACTCAGTAGGTCCCTCAGCAACTTAGCAAGACCCTGTTTCAAAATAAAAAGCAAAATAGGACTGGAGATGTAGCTTCGAGGTAGAATGCCTCTGGGTTCAATCTCCAGTATAAAAAAAAGGGACAAAAGATAATCAGAGAATCCTTACATTTGTGTTAATATATTTAAAGTACTCCCTAAAACTGCTATACAGGAAATGTAACCTAGATCTGAAGAAGGAAAGAAAATAATCATCTCATTTTTGCTACAGGTAAATTGAATAAGGTATATCGTAGTGGCTCTTTTCTGTTTATCTATTGTCTAAATTAGCAATTTAACACTAACAGAGATACTAAGTTTCACCACAAGAAAAAGTCACCTGGAAATACATCTCTATATGGAAAAATAATTAATATAGCAAGCATACATACTCCTTTTGGAAAGCCATGCACATGGGAGAACTGAATCCAAAGACCAGACAGGTCTGGGCATCCGGGCTATAGCCATTCTGGAGTAATGTTTCTAAGCACTCTTCATGTCCTCCGAACACTGCTGAGTAAACAGGGCTCACTTTGTCTGGCCCAGTGTCACAGACCCGGTTAGTAAGTGGTATTAACAAATCCAAGATCCTACAAATACACAAATTCAGGAGCATTTAATGTTTCATATGTACATGAGTGTAGGCAACATTTCTACTGCACATATTTTAAGAATCACCCGCTAAGTGATTTAAAGAAGTCTTTTCATCTTCATTATACTTTCTGCCTCCATTAAATTACTACATGCTACATAGTTATTCCAAAAGCTTGTACTTGTTGTTGCTTAATAGAAAAGTCCATAAATATGCCTAAAACATAATTAAGTGATGTGCCTACAAAAGGCAATGTTTTCCTTCATTTTTTTCACTAATTATTTGCGTTACCAATACCACCTTCCCTCCAAAACTCAAAAAAAAAAAAAAATTTGTGTGTGTGTGTGTGTGTGTGTGTGTGTGTGTGTGTGTGTGTGTATGTGGTACTAGAGATTAAACTCAGGGGCATTCTATCTCTGAGCTAAACCTCTAACCCTATTTTATTTTTATTTGAAAACAGGGTCTCGCTAAACTGATGGCGTCTCACTACTTGCTACGGCTGTCCTCGAACCTGCGATCCTCCTGTCTTAGCCTCCCAAGTACTCAATTGCAAGTGGACGCCACCACGCCCAGCTTCGAAACTCAAATTTTATGTTAGATAATTTAAGATCTAAAAAATTATTTAAGTAATTTATTATACTAAATATAAATGGCACCAACGAAATGACATATTTTCCTTCTTAAAGTACCAGTTAGTTTTGGTTTTCCTGATTAGTACAAATTTTTAAAGATGGTGAGTGACATGAAATGAAAAATGATATTTTCATCAGGAAGAAATGAGAACTTCTGCTAAAATATTGCATTCTCTGAAAAGAATATTAATTCATGAAAACCTGAGGATATTTATAAGGAAGCTGGTTACTATGTGAAGAAAGTTCTAAAAAAAAAATCATTAAAACATAAGTTCTTTGTAATCTCACCTCCAGCAATTAGCTGGAGAGAAAAAGGCCTATTCCACTCTTCTAAAACTGAAAATAAACTATAAAGATTAAGTAAGCCAGGAAATTATGTTTTTAAGAGAAAGACAAGGCTACTCCAAAGTATCTTTATATTTCTTTTTGCTGTTTCTTAATAAATTAGGCCTAAGATAACTTTAAAGGAGAACTGACATTCTTAGCAAGAGTTACCACTAAAGTCAGTTATGGAGGACTCATCAGTGGCAAATAAAGGTCTCAAAATTGAGTACAATTGAGGAAAAATTCCTAAAAGAGTTTTAGTATCAATCTAAAGCTTGTAGTACAACTACATCTAAAATTTATGTTTAAATAAATGATCAAAATTTGGGGATAAAAGTATAAAAAATAATTAGAAAAAATATCAAATTTCTTATTCATTAAAACAGTCTGTTTAATAACTCTTAAATTTAATAAATATATTTAATTTTTTAAATGGATTAGGATAACTATACTCTCCCCCCATAAGGCACAAATCACTTAAAAATATCTTAAAGGACACAGTGAAATACTCTGCCACCTAGTGGCATAATAACCCAATTATAGAATCCATTCTTCTACCATGTAAACATGTTAAATAAACTAAGAGCCATTTTTATTTTAAAATTAAGTAACACTAATAATAGCAATAGAAAGTACACTTGTAGAAGTACTTTACTTTATGGCTGTAAAGATTGCAAACATATATTTAAAAAAAAAACGTTTCATAGCAGTCATATCCTGATAGGTATAACCAGGTTACTAGCTTCTAAGATTCCCATAATCCCCAATTTACAATCTTCCCAGGAAACATCAATACTTTCATGGGACCTTCTGAAATATTTTCCCCTGCTTCTGAAAGAATAACAGAAGCAGGGAAAAATATTGGTTTGGACTTAAGATTAGATAAAGAGAAGTCCAGCTAAAGGGTTCAAGATAGGGAGGACTACTCGGCACACACAAAAGAAAGACTCCATTCCAACAGTAGTTGCAAATCCCAAAACTTTCTGGGATTAGGAAGACAATGTGAATATGTGGACTGACACCATCAGACTGTTAGCTGAAGAAGCCTGTGATAATACTAGCGAGGACAGGGAAAGGATGGTCATAACCAGAAGGAAAACTCAATGACACCATCAGACTGTTAGCCAAAGAAGTCTGGGATAAAACTAGCAAGGATAGGGAAAGGATGGTCATAACCAGAGAGAAAACTCAACTAGCTACTCTGCCTCAGAGTAGGAAAATATAACATTAAAAGAAGCTGAGGATAGCATGGGGGAAATTGGGAATAGACCTAGCCACCCAGCAGATTGGTTTAAAGGGTCTGGCACAGATACCTTTCTTATCCTCTGTTCTTTAATACTTACTTTGTATGGCCCATTTGTGCAGCTGCATGAATAGGTAACTGCCAATTGTCCTCATTACAGTAAAGATCAGGATCTGCCCCACTGGACAGCAAAAGCTCCACACATTTTGTGTGACCCTCTTGAGCAGCAATGAACAAGGGAGTAGCTTTGTCCAAGGCTTGACAATTGACATTTGCACCTAACACAAAATAAACCGTTTACCAGAAAATCCTCATTTATTAAAAAAAAAAAAAAAGTAACAAATTTCAAAGCAGCTACCATAAAAAGGTTTCACAGTACATGAAGATATCCATATTCTTATAGGTATAACCAGGTTACCAGCTTTCTCCTTACATGGATATTATTAAATACACACACTTGTTTTACTAATTTGTTGAGAATGATTTAAATTGTTTTGGTCTTTATGTCAGCAAGAAAATAATTGATCATATTGTAAAATTCATTTTTAAGCTAACAGAAAACTCCTATTCAATGAAAGATTCTTTTCATTCCATGGGTCTAAAATACAAATATTTTAAAAAGAAAAATGCAAACTATCAATTGTAGATAACATTTCTAACAGTCACTGAAAAAAATGAAAGTTTTAGAAATAGACTTCCCCAAACTTTTCTCATTGGCAAATAATGTATTCAATGTTAAGTATAGTGTTATTACATGATCATGAGAATTTTTTTAATTTCTAGAACACACTTTAGTGAAAAAAATTATCATCTAGGGGGAAAAACACTATCTTTTATTTAAAAAGATGTTCCATAACTGCACCTCAAATAAACCAAAGCCTTGAGATGGGTAAAAACAAATAATAAAGAGTCTATGGAACCTTTAGGAATTTCAAACATGATAGACAACTAGAATCTTCTTGACTTATATGAGGTGGGTGCTTCCTCTGATGGCAGCTTCAGAAGAAGGTAAACATTATTACTAAGAAAAAACTAAGTCAAGCCGGGCGTGGTGGCGCACGCTTGTAATCCCAGCATTTGGGAGGCTGAGACCGGAGGATCCGGGTTCGAGGCCAGCCTCAGCTACCTAGTGAGGCAGTCCACAACTTAGCGAGACCCAGTTTCAAAATAAAGAATAAAAAATAGGACTGGGGGTGTAGCTCGGAGGTAGAATGACCCTGAGTTCAATCCTCAGTACTGCAAAAAAAAAAAAAAAAGAAAAAACTAAGTCAAGAAAGAAACCTACTTAGCCAGGCATGGTGGTGCAGGCCTATAATCCCAGTACTTGGGAGGCTGAGACAGAGGAATTGCAAATTGCAGGTTCAAGGACAGCCTCAGCAAGTAGTGAGACTCTCATCAACCTAGCTAGACCGTTTCAAAATAAAAATAAAATAGGGCTAGAAGTATAGCTCAGAGGTAGAATGCCCCTGGTTCAATCCCCAGTGAAAGAAAGAAAGCAAGCAAGGTTAGTTTTTTTATTTTTATTTACTCCATTTTTAATTTTTAAATCTGTATTGGTGTAGTGTAGCTATACATCATAATGAGATTCAACGTGATACATTCATATATGCATACAACATTTCTCGGTGTGTTTCCCTCCACAATCCAATGCCCCTTTCGCTCTCCTCCCTTCCGGTACATGCTAGTGTCATTAGCAGTGATTCATATACAAACATAACATATTTGGTCTGGTTCTTTCTTAAGCTTCATTTTCTCCCCTCTCTCATCCCTTCTCCAATCCCCTTCTACTATTTTACTGATCTCTCATTTTCGTGAAGTCCTGTTTTTTTTGTTTTGTTTTGTTTTTGGCAGTACTAGGGATTGAACCCAGGGGCATTCTACATCCAAGCTACACCTCCAGTCCTAATTTTTATTCTTTATTTTTGGGGTCTCACTAAGTTGCAGAGAGCCTCAGTAAGCAGCTGAGGCTGGCCGTGAATCTGCAATCTTCCTGTCTCAGCCTCCCAAGTACTAGGGTTACAAGTGTGTGCCACCACACCCAGCTATATAGTTCCATTATAAACATATCTATGTACCTTTTCAACTTTTCAGAGAGGAGAAAAGGGGGGGGGGGGAGAAGAACATAACAAAACAGGTATTTAGAGCTTCAGGTGACATGACACAGACTTGGAAAGAGAGAGGCAGTTTAACTTATTCTATCCAAAATAGTAGTTGAACACTAATAACTGGAACTCATGAGACTGTAGGTCATAAATCGATTTAAGATTTTAAGAAGGTCCTCAAGTAGTATTACAAAGTAGAAAGAACACCAGAAGTCAGAAGGTCTGAGGTTGAGGTCCAAGTCTTTTTTTTTTTTTTTGGCTGTATTGGGGATTGAACCCAGGAACCCAGGGCATTCTACCTCTGAGCTACATCTCCAGCCCTATTTTTTATTCTTTATTTTGAAACAGGGTCTCACTAAGTTGTGGAGGGCCTCAGTAAGTAACTGAGGCTGGCTGTGATCCTGCAATCCTCCTGTCTCAGTCTCCCAAGTACTGGGATTACAAATGTGCGCTACCATGCCTGGCTTGAGTCCAAGTCTTGATTCTGATGGGAAATAGTTTCTAAATCTCTGGTAAGGTACTTGAACAAGGTACTTGACAAGGGCCTGAGATTCTTAATAAAAAAAATAAATGTTTGAAGAAATGATTTTGGAGATTCCTTTCAATTGTAACATTTACAAATTCATTATTCATAACAGATACCTTAAACTGGCATTTAATGAATGTTTAATTTCTTTTACTTCCCACATCAATTTAAGCATGAGGTTAAAAAAAAAAAAAAAAGGCAGAAATAAGAAAATACGTACCCTGTTGTCTAAATAAACTTTGTTTTGTCTCTTTAGGGGTAATTTTAAAGAGTCCAGGTATTGGAAAAAATTGTCTAGCAAATCTGGTGATATTTCTTTCCCTTTTTTTTTTTTTGTGTGTGTGTGTGTGTGTGTGTGTGTGTGTGTGTGTGTGTGTTACTAGGGATTGAATCCAGGAGTGCTCTACAACTGAGCTATAACCCCAGCCCTTTGTTTGTTTATATTTTGAGACAGTCTTACTAAATTGCTAAGGCTGGTCTTGAACTTGTGATCCTCCTGCCCCAGCCTCCTAAAGTCTGGGATTAGAGGTATATGCCATGACTCCCTGCTTAGTGATAGTTCCTTCCTCTCAACTATCCATGCCTTGTCAAGTTAGCACTGTGAAATCATATACCTTGGGAAAAATTTAATAACCCCTATTTAACAAACATTTTTGGTCCACAAAAATTTCACACAAAGAATGCCACCTCAATACCATCTTTTCTAGCAATACTGAATGTGTAATGGTTGTCACAGAGAAACTTTCCCCAGGTTTGTATTACTATTAACTTAATAAAATATAGATATTCTTTGAAATAAACCCATTCAAATAAACATACAATTCTATATTATTTTTTGTTATTATTTCTTGTGGTGCTGGAGATTGAACCCAGGAGCATTCTATATCTGAGCTATGCCCCAAGCCCTATTTTATTTTTTATTTGAAAACAGTGTCTCACTAAGTTGCTGAGGATCTTACTAGGTTGCTGAGGCTGGCTGTGAACCTACGATCCTCCTATCTCAAGCCTCCCAAGTACTGGAATTAGAGGCATCGGCCACCATGCCTGGATTAAACACACAATTCTTAAAACACACAATTCAAAGGCTTAATATCCATCCAATACATTAATGAAGCCTAAACTAGTCTAGTACCTTAGAAAGTTGAAACTGTCCAGGTCCCTATAAGAAAGAATAGCTCCATCATTCAACTTGTCAATAAACCTACTCAGATAAATTAACAGTAAGAGAAATTTACTAACCATGCTCATAACTCAACTTATTTACAAATTCTTATATAAAACCATAAATTCTATAACCTAATTTGTATTTGGATCAGAATTATTCTTCCTGGGATGATATAAAGTTACAAGTCATGATCTTAGTGCAAAAGCTAATGAATTAATCTTACCAGATGAAGTAAGTATGTTCAAGCTTTCTAGCTTGCCGTACTGAGCAGCGACAAATAAAGGTGTGATTCCAAAGTCATCCTGACATTCCTTGTTTGCTCCTTTTTCAAGAAGAAATTTTATGATCTCAGCATTTTCCTAAAGCACAGATTTGTATTTTAAATAATAGAAAAGAAACAAAAAAAAGTAGAAGGTATTGAACTCAGGGGCATTCTACCTCCGAACTACACCCTAGCCCTATTTTTTATTCTTTATTTTGAAACAGGGTCTCACTAAGTTGCGGAGGGCCTCACTAGGTAACTGAAGCTGGCCGAGAACCCAGATCCTCCAGTCTCAGCCTCCCAAATGCTGGGATTACAAGCGTGCGCCACCACGCCCGGCTTCTTCTTATTCTTACTGTGTAGGGTTTTGTTTTGTTTCTTCTTTTTCTCTTTTTAAATCCTCTCAGTAAAGGAAAACTTAAAAAAGAAAAAAAATTAAACAAAACAGTGTATCATTATACTGGATGGGAAGGAAATGACCCAAGAATCAGATTATCTTATACCAGTAACTAGTTCTAAAATGTAAACAGATTAAATACTGATCTCTATGAATTAGAATCCTTATAAAAATTTACAAAATTAGTTTACTAACCCAAGCACTATGTAGATACCATAGTTTCTAAACATAGTTATAAATAAAACAAGCCATTGCTCTTTATCAATTTACATCCCACATATTCTGATGGTTTCTTAACTATGCTATACACATTTGAAAAATTTAGATAATCCCTTTAGCCCAAAGCTGCTGCCACTACTAGAGCAGTTGGATTATTCATAATGATCATTAGCATTTAGACTGCCTTTTTTGTACTACACTAACCATCATAAATCACAGGCAAGTAGGACGAAAAAACTGTGTAGAACTGTCATTTTAAAAGGGCAAAACACACAATTTACAAGGAAATTAAATAATAAATTCAGAGATTACCTGGAAAGAAGCCTGATGCAAGGAGTTCCATCCACACATAGAATGGGATCCATTAACATTTGCTCCGTGTCGAAGCAACAGTTTTAACACATCTATCTGTCCATTTTCAACAGCTGCAATATAGTAGTCAGAAAAATTACTGTCAGCAAAAAGGCATGTTTGTATTACTGGACACTTTGGTGATGTTCTCATCTTACTCAACTCCAAACTCACAATGCCATGAGCATTCCTAAACCTTTATCACAACTGTCTTAACACAAACCCACTTACCTATACATTCTGTACACATGAAAAATTATTTTCAGTAGTATGTTAAAAGACACAGAGAAAATGGAAGCAAGACCAAACATTTCTTCTCTATGATAATGAAGACAATATGGTTCTAGTTTGCTAAAAATGCAAATAAAAGGTGAACAGAAGAAAACAGTACTGGTCTGGAGAAACAGTTTCAATAAAGTGGACAGTTTTGCAACCATTTCCATTTGATCACAAATGACAAGAATCACTGACAATGTGAAAGGGTAAGTTCTACATCCTGGGTATTTTTTACCATCATAAACAGCAACCACTATTAAATTATGTTCTTATATCCACCAATAAAAATAGAGCAAAATGTTCTTGCTTATTTGAACTAAAGAGAGACTCCAGAAAAACCTAATAGTGTTGCCAAAGAAATGTATATTACAGAAAAATGGATGGAACTTGATATATTATGTTAAGCAAGATTAGCCAGTCTCAAAAGTGAATAGTTGTATGTTTTCTCTCATATATGGAAGCTAGATATTCTTTATTTTGAAACCGAGTCTCACTAAGTTGCGGAGTGCCTCAGTAAGTAGCTGAGGCTGGCCGCGAACCCGGATCCTCCAGTCTCAGCCTCCCGAATGCTGGGATTACAAGCGTGCGCCACCACGCCCGGCTTGGAAGCTAGATAGAAGTTAGGAAACAAGGGTAACCTCAGATAGAGGGGAAGAGACTCCAATGAAGTGATGGAAGGGACTTAGGGGAAGGAGAAGGAGATAGAAATGTAAAGAAGGTAACAGTTGAAATAATGTCATGTATATATAGTAAATTACCAATACCAATCTCAAAGACATGTACGTGGAAGGGGGCAGAGGGTAGGACCCAGAGGGAAGTGCTCCAAGGGTTATGTGCATGTATGTTCCTATCATTCTATATCTCAATATGATATGTCATTACAATGCACCAATAAGAGTACATAAAGAAGAAATAAGTATTACCTAACTAACTACAGTAACTGAAACTAATGACTCCCAACTTGCTGCTATAGTAGATATGCTGATGAAATAGTCTGTATGCCTATAGATCTCCCCCCCCCCAAAAAAAGATGTACACAAGTTATTGTACTTTCCTTTACACATGTAATTTAACATTACGGCAGGATATATTTAGACTAATAAATGTACATATAACAGTTTATACATCCTACCTAGTAAGAATAAACATAGCTATCATCTATCTGGAAAACATGTTTTAAGTTAATGCAACATCCAAATAGAGCTAAAGTTTCTATGATATATCTATCATAAAACTGCTATGACAGAGGCAATACTTTTGGAGTTTAAGAATGGAGCTAATGAGCCGGGCGTGGTGGCGCACGCTTGTAATCCCAGCATTCGGGAGGCTGAGACCAGAGGATCCGGGTTCGCGGCCAGCCTCAGCTACGTAGTGAGGCACTCCGCAACTTAGTGAGACTTGGTTTCAAAATAAAGAATAAAAAATAGGGCTGGGGGTATAGCTCGGAGGTAGAATTCCCCTGAGTTCAATCCCCAGTACCG
>PVLC010050213.1:0-10201 GCA_004027655.1 Graphiurus murinus | reverse complement strand
GCAATCATGCTTGTTATATATGGGGCATTTATATTCTGTCATGGAAGAGATTGGATAAATAGTTCTTAGAAATTTGGATAAAAACATCTAAGTATCAGGTGATGCCCAAAGCATAAGTCAAGCTAGGAGCCCTAACTAGCATTCCCATCTACTATAGGACCAAGTTCATATTCCTTCCCATGAAAGACAGCACCCTTCCTAATTTGCTAGAAACTCTCTAGGCTCATCTCCTAGTACTTGTGCATTCTACACTCCAGTGCTGTTTCTTGTTTTTCTCCTCTCATCTCTGTCTGATGAGTTGTTCCTTATGCTTCATAAATAAAATTCTTCTTATTATTTTTTGCAGTACTGGGAATTGAACCCAAGGGCTTTTACCTCTGAGCTATACTCCCAGCCCTATTTTTTCTTTATTTTGAAACAGGGTCTCACTAAGTTGCTGAGGCTGGCTGCCTGAACCTGGACTCCTCCTGTCTCGGCCTCCCAAGTACTGATTTTACAAGTGTGCACCACCACACCTGGCCATAAATAAAATTATGATGTTTTAATCATCCCTCACCTTTCCAGGAGAGTTAGATGGTTTTTTCTGTATATACTGTGTGCTGATGATATTGTAATATAGGTATGCATATCTACCACCCCTGTCAGACCATAAACTCCTTTCCATGGGTATTAAATTGTTTGCCTTTTCTTAGTCTTTTTTTTTTCGGTACTGGGGATTGAACTCAGGGGCATTCTGCCTCTGAGCTACACCTCCAGTCCTATTTTTTTTTTTTTTTTTTGCAGTACTGGGGATTGAACTCAGGGGCATTCTACATCCGAGCTATGTATACCCCAGCCCTATTTTTTATTCTTTATTTTGAAACAGGGTCTCACTAAGTTGAGGAGTGCCTCACTAGCTAGCTGAGGCTGGCCGCGAACCCGAATCCTCCGGTCTCAGCCTCCTGAATGCTGGGATTACAAGCGTGCGCCACCACGCCCGGCTCCAGTCCTATTTTTTATTCTTTATTTTGAAACAGGGTCTCACTAAGTTGCGGAGGGCCTCACTAAGTAGCTGAGGCTGGCCGCGAACCCGGTTCCTTCAGTCTCAGCCTCCCAAATGCTGGGATTACAAGTCTTGATGCCTGGCTCTTTTTTTTTTTTTTTTTTTCTTGCAGTACTGGGGATGGAACCCAGGGACATTCTACCTCTGAGCTACACCCCCAGCCCTATTTTGTATCCTTTATTTTGAAACAGGGTCTCACTAAGTAGCTGAGGCTGGCCACGAACCCGGATCCTCCAGTCTCAGCCTCCCAATTACTGGGATTACAAATGTGTGTCACCACACCTGGCTTGATGCCTGGCTCTTAATGTGTGCTTAATAAGTATTTAAAAAATAGGGTACATGACTGTGATAGAGATTGTGCATTTGGGATAGCTAATGATAAACTATATTTTTTTCAGATGTAGATTTGGGAAAACTGGTAATTCCTAAGTACTAACTGAAATCTTACCATTTTTTTAAAGTCCAGACCAAATGCTACCTCTTCCATATAGTTTTTTTCTCCACCCCCCTCCCTCCCTCTTTTCCTCCTCCTTCTCCTCCTCTTCCTATTTTTTTTTTAATTTCGGTACCAGGGATTGAACTCAGGGGTGTTCTACCTTTGAGCTATATCCCCAACCCTTTTTTTTTTTTTAATTCTTTATTTTGAAACCAGGTCTCACTAAGTTTCAGAGTGCCTCACTAGGTAGCTGAGGCTGGCCTTGAACCCAGATCCTCCAGTCTCAGCCTCCCAAATACTGGGATTACAAGTGTGCACCACTATGCCTGGCTCTTCCTCTTCCTAGTTCTCTCTCTTATACTGAGGTTGGAACCCAGAGCCTTGCACATGTTAGGTAAGTGCTCCACCACTGAGCTATGTTCCCAACCTTTTTTATTTTTATTTTTTTTTTATGGTACTGGAGTTTGACCCCAGGGGCATTCTCCCTTTGAGCTACACCTAGCCCTATTTTATTTTTTAATTAGAAACAAGGTCTCATTAAGTTGCAGAAGGGCCTCACTAAGTAACTGAGGCTGGTCGTGAACCTGTGATCCTCCTGTCTCAGCCTCCCAAGTACTGGGATTACTAATATGTACCATCATACCTGTCCATTCCCAACATTTTTTTTTTTTTTGGTACTGGGGATCGAACCTAGGGGCATTCTACCTCTGAGCTACACCGCCAGCTCTATATTTTATTCTTTATTTTGAAACAGGGTCTCACTAAGTTGTGGAATGCCTCACTAAGCAGCTGAGGCTGGCCTCGAACCCAGATCCTCCAGTCTCAGCCTCCCAAATGCTGGGATTACAAGAATGTGCCACCATGCCCGGCTTGCAGCCCTATTTTCTTATTCTTTATTTTGAAACAGGGTCTCACTAAGTTGCAGAATGCCTCACTAGGTAGCTGAGGCTGGCCGAGAACCTGGATCCTCCGGTCTCAGCCTCCCAAATGCTGGGATTACAAGCGTGCGACACCACGCCTGGCTTATTCTTTAGTTTTGAAACAGAGTCTTACTAAGTTGCACGGCCTCACTAAGTAGCTGAGGCTGGCCGAGAACCCAGTCCCTCCGTTTCAGCCTTCCAAGTACTGGGATTACAAGTGTGCGCCACCACACCTGACTTATTCCCAACATGTTTAATTTAATTTAATTTAATTTTGTTCTGACACAGGGTCTGACTCAGTTGCCCAACCTGGCCTTGAACTTATGATCCTTCTGATTCAGCCGTCTGAGTAGCTGTGATTATAGGCATGCACCACGGTGTTCAGCTTCCTTATAGTCTTTCTTGAGAATTCATTTTCTCCTTTGGAGTTATTGAGATTTTGTCAAAACTCCTTTGTTACTGAAATTTTATCAAAGCATGTTTAATTCTTCTGTGTATTATAGTTTTTCTGGGTCATCTTTTCCATTAGAGCCTTTGTTAAGGTTAGATCCATGTTCTTTTCATCTTTGCTTTCCTCTTCGCGTTTTAGAGATAGTAGATATGTAATAAATGTTTGTTGAATTGAGTACAATAGTAAAATATTTCCCCCCAATAGATGCCATTGTTCTTTAGTTGAAAAGAAAGAAATGACGTGATGTTTTTCTCTAGGTAACACTAATTTTTTTCTTCTTTCCCTCCCTTCTGGTTCAGACAAGGAAATATCTGATGAGGAAGGGTCTAGAGATGGAGATTTGGAGGGACTGGCCCTTGAGGAATCTGATGTGGATGATCTGAGTGCTGCTGAGGAGCAGGATGCTGCTGATGATGCGGGGAGCAGTCTGGCCTGGGGGAAGAAGAGCAGAAGCTGCTCTGCAAAAACACCAGGCTTCAGTTTCCAAAGCATCAGTGACTTTGAGAAGTTTACCAAGGGAATGGATGACCTTGGGGAAAGTGAGGAGGAGGAAGACGAAGAGGAAGAGAGTGGCATGGAAGAAGGGGACGTCGAGGAAGACCTGGAGGATGAGAGTGAGGAAGACAAGGTCGAAGACCGGAACAGTGAAGACGATGGTGTGGTTATGACCTTCTCCAGTGTCAAAGTATCCGAGGAAGTAGAGAAAGGAAGGGCTGTGAAGAACCAGATAGGTTTGTATGTGGCTTTTGCTGGTTGCTTGTTTTTCAGAGTCTCTTCATTTTGTCTTTTTGTTTGTTTGATTTTGGCTGTTCTGTCTCCAGCGTCCTTCCAATTAGTTTGTGACATGCCTCACTTACCTAGAGGCCTAAAGTCCCTCCTCTATGCTTAGCCAGCCTTTTCTACACTGAGCTGCTTAGCTGGTTCTGCTCTAGTACTTGCGACAACTGTGGAAGATTGGAGAGGAAAATGTTTTCTCCTTTCCTTGGGCATTAGCATTCCCACTCTCATAGCAAATATTTGCTTCCAAGATACAGAATTTATTTCCTAGAAGAGAGTGTGTTTTCATAGCAAGAAACTGATAATGCTTGTGCTGCTTAGAGACTGGCATAGTTTCTTGTCTCTCCCATCCCCATCCCAGGAAGATTTAATAACTCAGGGATCGGATTCTTTTTTCTTCTTTCTCAGCACTGTGGGACCAGCTCTTAGAAGGAAGGATCAAACTACAGAAAGCTCTTTTGACCACCAATCAACTGCCTCAACCAGATGTTTTTCCTGTTTTCAAGGACAAAGGTGGCTCAGAATTCGTCAGCGCCCTAAAAAATAGTAAGAATACTTATGCTTAGAAGAAAACTTTCAAGTATGTTGGGATACTTAGAACCACTGAGTTACATTGGGATATCCTGGGATTGATGTAAAGGGAAAAGAGAAGATTTGATTTTAGTGATATGGTATAAAATAGTGACTTCAACTCATCCATTCATTCATTCATTTTTGTGGTACTGGTTATTGAACCCAGAGGCATTCTATCTTTGTGCTACACCCCCAACTCTATTTTTTATTCTTTATTTTTGAAACTGGGTCTCACTAAGTTGCAGAGGGCCTCACTAAGTAGCTGAGGCTGGCCGTAACCTGTGATCCTCCAGTCTCAGCCTCCTAAGTACAAGCATGCGTCACCATTCCTGGCTGCTTCAACTCTTTTAATAATAGCAATGTAATCTATTTATCAAAGCAGACACTTTGATTGAAATGCACTGGGTGTTTGAACCACATCTATTCCACTTTTTTCTTACTTGTTCTCACTTCTTAGCCTCCCCGGTTACTTTTGTGTGTGCGTGTATGTGTGGTACTCGGGATTGAACCCAGGGGCTTTCTACCTCTGAGCTATACCCCCAGCCCTATTTTTTTTTTTTTTGGCATAGTCTCACTAAGTCACATAGTCTCACTAACCCGCAATCTTCTGTCTCAGCCTCCCAAGTACTGGGATTATAGGTGTGCACTACCATGCCCGGCTCTCTCAGTTACTTCTTTAATGCTTAGGGAACACTTTGAAAACTTACTGGTTAGAATAGAAGGGAGAGGATAAGTGATTAAACTCAGTTTATTAAAGTTGCTTATTAAACAATGCTTAAACAATTCCTTCCTTTGGGTGGTTTTTAGAACAACATGCAACATGTAATTCCGGGGTTGGGATTACAACCATGCCTGGCTCTATTTGCACTTTAAAACTTAAAGCGAGGTTTGCTGGCACACCCCTATAGTCAAATCTATAGGGGAATTTAATTTGGAACAGTTTAGGTCTCATCCAAAGGCATTCCAGAAAATAGGGTACTAGGGTATTAAAAATAAGGAGGCTTGCAGAGTGTGGTGGTACATGCTTGTAATCCTAGTATTTGAGAGGCTGAGACAGGAGGATCACAGGTTCATGGCCAGCCTCAGCAACTTATAAAGGCTCTCAACAACTTAGTGAGACTCTGTTTTCAAATAAAAAATAAAATAAGACTGGAGGTGTAGGTCAGAGGTAGAATACCTAGTACCACAAAAAAAAAAAAAAAAAAAAAAATAGGGAGGCTGAGGCAAGAGGATAGATATCTTGAGCCCAGGTATTTGAGGCCAGCTTAGGCAACATAGCGAGGCCTTACCTGAAAAAAAAAAATGTATAACTTAACTACAAACTTATAATATGCAGTTAAGAGTTGGACAGAGCCGGGTGTGGTGGTGCATGCTTGTAATCCCAGTACTTGGGAGGCTGAGACAGGAGGATCCGAGTTTGCAGCCAGCCTCAGTTACTTAGTGAGGCCCTCCACAACTTAGTGAGAACTTGTTTCAAAATAAAGAATAAAAAATAGGGCTCAATCCCTAGTGCCACCAAAAAAACCAAAAAAACAAAAACAAAAGAGTTGGAAGGGACCTGAGGAGGACATCTTATTTATTTACTTATTTTTTTTGCAGTACTGGGGATGGAACCCAGGGGCATTCTACCTCCGAGCTACATCCCCAGCCCTAATTTTTATTCTTTATTTTGAAACAGGGTCTCACTAAGTTGTGGAGAGCTTCACTAAGTAGCTGAGGCTGGCCGTGAACCCAGATCCTCTGGTCTCAGCTTCCCAAGTACTGGGATTACAAGTGTGCACCACCATGCCCAGCTGACATCTAATTTAATATCTGCCTCAAAGTGAAAACACTTAAACCATTTGAGGTATATGTGTAGGATTTTTAGGGTAGGAAATTAGGGGAATCTCTGGTTTAATTAGGAATGATTTCCTGTGTTCCAATTTTTATTTTTATGTCCTGCCATACTTGAAGTTTATTTCCTGTGTGAAAAGTCTGGGCAGTCCTTCCAGAAACCCTCCTGCATTTACTGTGAGGCTGGGTCTTTTATACTCCCTCTCCCAATTTTCTCTTTTTCCAAAGAGATGATAGGTTGATGTTTTAACATTTTTTTGAGATTTTTGGAGCACTTCTCAGCTATTTTTAATGCCCTAGTACCCTATTTTCTGGAATGCCTTTGGATGAGTCCTAAACTGCTCTAGATTAAATGTCTTAAATGTTTCACACTAATACCTTTTTTATTTTGTTACTCATTTTTCTTACTTGAGTCTTTTCCTCTTTTTTTTTTTTTTTTGCAGTGCTGGGGATGGAACCTGGGGCACTCTACCTCTGAGCTACACCCCCAGCTCCATCTTTTATTCATTTTGAAACAGGGTCTCACTAAGTAGCTGAGGCTGGCCGTGAACCTGGATCCTCCGGTCTCAGCCTCCCAAATGCTGGGATTATAAGTGAGCATCACCACGCCCGGCAACCAGTCACCTTTTCAACTCAGTGGTGAACTCAGTTAATCTGACAGATGTCTTTAATCTGACAGGATGGCTTGTAGTGGAGGAGGGAGAAGAAAGGACTGCTTGGTGTCACATATTCTGAGAGGACAAGGAGCTCTCTACTACCCAGAGTTTCTGTGCATCTGAAGGGTAGTTGACTTTTATTTCAACCTTCTTATAGCAGTATGACATAGTATGTTGTATACTTCCCCATCTTGGTAAACAGAGTTTAAGAACAATTTCTTGGCTACATTACTCTGGATGACCAATTTATGCTGTGTTATATAGCTGGTGTCGAACGCAGGCTGAATTTATACCAGCCCCAGAACAAACACTGGAACTTATTGTCTTTAATTAAATCTCTTTTCAATTTGCTTGGTCTTACAGAGTAGTTAAAGTCTGACTGCTTGGGTTTAGATTTCATCTCAGCAATGGATTAGCTCTGTGACCTTGGACAAGTTACTTCACAGTAAAATGGGGATAATATGGTTGTGAGGATTAAAGGACATAATCAATATAAAGCATTAGCACAGTGTCTGGCACACATCATGCCACAAATGTTAGGTACTATTATGATCTTTTTCTGCTTAGCGTTTGGCAATACGCAACCACATGAATGACTGTGCTCAGTGTAACTAATCACCATCCCTACTTCAGTGGGTTTTTAAAAACTTATTTGTGTTCAGGTTTCATATATATATATATATATATATGTATATATATTTTTCTCAGTACTGGGAATTGAACCCAGGGACATTTTACCTCTGAGCTACACGCCCAGTCCTATTTTTTTATTTTTTATTTTGAAACAGGGTCTCACTAAATTGTGTAGGGCCTCACTAAGTTGCTGAGGCTGGCTGTGAACCCGGATCCTCTGGTCTCAGCCTCTCAAGTACTGGGATTATGAGTGTGCACTACCATGCCTGGCCAGGTTTTCTATATATTTTAAATTAGCTATTTGTTCCGGGAGGTGGGCAGTGTTACAGTCTAGTATCTGTAATTCAGGCAGCCTCTTGCAACACTACCTCCAGAAGCATTTTACCTTAGTTTGAAATATTTTCCTTTGGTTTTGGTGACACTGCTGTGTGGGTTCTATCTTTCTGATCTCTTTTCTTGTCAAGATCTTTTTTTTTGGTACTGGGGATTGAACCCAGAGGCATTCTACTTCTGAGCTACACCCCAGCCTTTATTATTTTTGTATTTTGAAACAGGTCTCACTAGGTTGCTGAGGCTGACCTGAACCTTCAATCCTCTTGTCTCAGCCTCCCAAGGGCTGGGATTACAGGCATGTGCCATCATGCTTGGCTCAGCTCTCCTTTTACTGTCTCAATGTAAACTTCATTGCATTTAGAATCCTGTCCTTAGATTGTGTTTTCTCAGTGTGTTTTCTTGCGCTATCAATATACTCTCATAGCCGGGCGTGGTGGCTCACGCTTGTAATCCCAGCATTTGGGAGGCTGAGACCGGAGGATCCGGGTTCGCAGCCAACCTCAGCTACCTAGTGAGGCACTCTGCAACTTAGTGAGACTCGGTTTCAAAATAAAGAATAAAAAATAGGACTGGGGGTATAGCTCGGAGGTAGAAAGCCCCTGAGTTCAATCCCCAGTACCGCAAAAAAAAAAAAAAAAAAAAAAAAAAAAAAAAAAAAAAAAAAAAAAAAAAAAAAAAAAAAAAAAAAAAAAAATATATATATATATATATATATATATATATATATATACACACACACTCTCATGTCCCTAATTACAACCTCTAAAACAACAGACTTGCAGCTATATTCTAGCACAGTAAACTCCTGAGTACCAAATCAATGTATCTATAGTACCTTAAACTCTACTTTTCAGAAACTAAAAAATTATCTCCTTTCTTTTCCCCTTCCCCAACACACACACTTAGTCACCTTGGTGCTAATTAGATGTCTTGAATGGAGAAATGATTTCAAAGACATTTTTTTGATATTTTAGTGGTTGCATAAGTGGTGAGTCATGAAGCAACTTTTTTTTTTCCCCTTTTGGTACTGGGAATTGAACCCAGGAGTGTTCTGCCTCTGAACTACACACCCAGTCGTTTTATATTTTTTATCTTGCTAAGCAACTGAGGGTCTTGTTAAGTTGCTGAGGCTGTCCTTGAACCTTCGGCTTCCCTATCTCAGCCTCCCAAGTACTGGAATTACAGGTTAGCACCACCACGCCTGGCATGAAATGATCTCAAAGTTGAAGGATACTCTATGCGCAAAGCTCCTCTGACTTTCTTCTAACAGGTTCTACAGTATTAGAGGCCTCTTAGAGTGGTGGCAGTGAAGGTTACTTGCAGTGCTGGCATGAGCTGTTTAAAGCTTCTCCTTATGGTTCATATTAAACTTGTATAAAAGCAGAGGGGACAGTGCAGAGGACCCCATATACCACTAGCTAAGCAGTTAGTGCACAGCCAGTCTTCCTTCTTGCTTTTTTGGGGGGGTATTGGGTATTGAACCCAGGGGAAGTCTACCTCTGAGCTATACCCCCAGCCCTTTTAATTTTTTATTTATTTTTTATGTGCTTTTATTGGTGCATTAAGGTCTCACACATAATGTAAATCATGTTGACAGTGATACACATGCATATAGTACTTGGTCCCCCCCCCACCTCCCCATCTTCCCTTTATTTTTTATCTTTATTTATTTATTTTTTGTGTGCTACTGGGGATTGAGCCCAGAGGCCTTCTACCTGAGCTACACCCCCAGCCCTATTTTTTTCTTTATTTTGAAATAGCGTCTCACTAAGTTGCAGAAGGCCTCACAAGTTGCTGGGGCTGCCCGAGAACCTGCAATCCCCCTGTCTCAGCCTCCCAAGCACTGGGATTACAAGTGTGTGCCACCATGCCCAGCTTTTATTTTTTATTTTGAAACAGTCTGACTTGGGCATGGTGATGCATACTTGTAATTCCAGTACTTGGGAGTCTGAGAGAGGAGGATGGCAAGTTTGCGGCCAGCCCTAGATACTTGGTGAGGCCCTGTGCATAACTTAGTGAGACTCTCTTTCAAAATAAAGAATAAAAAATAGGGCTGGGGTTGTAGCTCAGAGGTCGAATGCCCCTGGGTTCAATCTCCAGTACTGCAAAAAAACAGAAAGAAACAAAGTCTCACTAAATTGCCAAGGTTGGCCTGGAATCTGTGATCCTCTTGTCTCAGCCTCCCAAGTATTGGAATTACAGATATGCAACACCATGTCCAGCTGCCAGTCTTATTTCATGTATACTTAAATTAGCTTTTTCCCTTTCTAGATTATTTGGAGCAAACAACAGATATCTTCATTATTACTAAATCAGCATGTATATCCAAATGATAAGGACTTAAAAAAAAATCTTGATATCACTATCCCACATAAAAACATCAGCAGTTCTAGGGATGTAGCTCAATGGAAGAGCACTTGCCTAGCATGCACAAGGCTCTAGGTTCAATTCTCAGTTCTGCAAAAAAAAAAAAAAACCTCCCCCCCAAATTAGCAGTAACTTTTTTTTTTCAGTACTAAAGATTGAACTCAGAGGCATTCTACCTCC
>PVLC010050212.1:0-10186 GCA_004027655.1 Graphiurus murinus | reverse complement strand
AAAAAAAAAAAAAGAAAAGAAAGAAGAAACCAGAAAGGTCAATCTCTGTATTGAACTCAACTGTAGTACTCAAAACAACAATAAAATTAACATAGATCTCATTGACCAAGATATAACTATTGAACAATTTCAAATGCTGGTGAGACCATAAAACACAAAGAACTCTTCTACTCTGCTTTTTTTTTTCCCTTTGGTAGTCTTTTTGGTGCATTGTAATCTCACATCATTATGTAGTTCAGAGAGAGAGGGACATACATGCATGCAGTATTTGGTGAGCTTCCCCTTGGCTCCCTCCCCTCTCCCTCACTTCCCCATACATGATATAGAGATTGGCATTAGTAATTTCACATATGAACATAACATCAGTGGCAGTGTTTCCTTCACGATTCTCCCTCCCCTAACTCCAACACCACCTTCCCATAGATCCCCTCCCTCGCTCCACTGGGTTTTCTCCTCCATTATCTAAAGTCCCTCTTATATTCAGATTACTCACTCCCTAGCTTCTGCATATGAGAGAAAACATATGACCCTTCATTTTTTGTGATTGGCTAATCACACTTAACATAATGTTCTCCGGGTCCATCCCTTTTCCTGCAAATGGCATAATGTTCTTTATTGCTGAATAGTTCCACTGTGTGTATATCTCATAATTGTATAATCCACTCATCTGTTGTTGGACACCTAGGTTAGTTCCATAATTTGACTATTGTGAATTGTGCTGCTATAAACATGAATAAGCATGTATAGCTATAAAATTCTGATTTCAGTCCTTCTGAAAAGAAGCCCAGGAGTGGTATAGCTGGATCATATGGTAGATCCATTCCCAGTTTTCTGAGAAATCTCCACATTGATTTCCATAGTGGCTGTACTAATTTGCAATCCCACCAACAGTGTTTAAAAGTTCCTATTTCTCTACATCTTCACTAGCATTTATTGTTGTTTGTTTTCTTGATGATTGACATTCTGAATAGGCTCTACTCTGCTTTTAGGCATGGAGTTAGAACATTGTCTTTATCAAGATCTGGTTATTAGAACATGTGCTTATCATTCAATACAGTAATTGCATCTGCTGGAATGCCTCCAAGACTCTTATGTATGCATAAAAGGACACACTTACAAATATATTCATTACAACAGTTAGTAATAATGAAAATACAGAAATAATTAAGAAAAGACAAGATCATGAAATATAGACAATGGAATATTACAAAATATTTCTTCCTTCTTTCCTTTCTTTCTTTTTTTCTTTCTTTCTTTCATACTGGGGATTGAACCTAGGGGCATTCTTCCTCTGAGCTACACCCCCAGCCCTATTTTATTTTTATTTTGAAACAAGGTCTTGCTAAGTTGCTGAGGCTGGTCTGGAACTTGTGATCCTCCTGTCTCAGTCTCACATGTACTGGGATTATAATCATACATCACCACACCAGGCACAAAGTATTTTAATGAGTAAACCTGAGCTGTAGCTTATAACAGGAACAAATTCCCAAAACATTACTGAATTTAAAGAGGAGACTTATGTGTGGATAATGAGCTTGTAAACTCTGCAAAATGATTGTTTAGGATACATATATAGGTAGTACTAGAAATAAAAGCCTGAATGCAAATAATAAATAACAAGTTTAGGGGAAGCAATTGCCTCTAAGAAAAGGGATTGGAGAAAGTTATACAAGGAACTTCTATTCTACCTATAATGTTTTACTTTTTAAAATAAATCTGAGCCGGGCATGGTGGTGCACACTTGTAAACCCAGCATTTGGGAGGCTGAAACCGGAGGATCCGGGTTTGCGGCCAGCCTCAGCTACCTAGTGAGGCACTCCGCAACTTAACGGTTTCAAAATAAAGAATAAAAAATAGGGCTAGGGGTGTAGCTCGGAGGTAGAATGCCCCTGGGTTCAATCCCCAGTACCGCAAAAAAAATAAAATAAAATAAATCTGAAGTAAATTTTGGCAAAATATAAAGATTTTATTTAAAGCTGGGTAGGAGTACATGATTATTTGTACTTATTGCAATACTCTTCTGTATATTTGAAATACTGAACTTTAATTAGAGATTATAAAGTAAATCTAGCCAGGTTTGGGGGTACCCACCTGTAATCCCAATATTTAGGAGGCTGAGACATGAGTATTGAAGACAGCCTCAGGGACATAAAGAGACTCTCAGTAGCCTAGGGAGACCTTGTTTCAAAACAAAAAATAAAAGGGGCTGAGAAGGTAGCTTGGAGATAAAATGCCCCTGGGTTAAATCCCCAGTACCACACAAAAGATAAATAAAGTAAATCAAGTGTGTAATTTTCATCTTAAAGATGAGAAAAAATTAGAGAGTAAAAGATGTTGGTTGGGACAATAAGCCACCCCCATAATAACATAATGAGTTCAGTGAGCTCAGCTCAAGAGACAGTGATGAGCATTATGCTGTCATGAACATAGAGCAGAGAGAATGACGCCTAAAATTAGCAGCAGCGACAGGGTCAGAAGCCCTTCTACCCTAACTATTCCTAGCAAGAAGAGCTGTCCCAAATCACCACTAGGGTTGGTCTGATGGGAATGGGAGGTTTTCATCTATCAGGGCTCTCCTTGTTCTCAGAAAACACTATCAACTGAGCTGTCAACACTAACAAAGCCAAAAGGAGAATGAAAGCTTTGTTTCTCTTTGCTCACACCTCCACATTGATGTAGCTCGTCAGTTGTTAAATACACCCCTTGTGTTGCACATCTGCACTAAGCTGATACGGAAGTAGGTTGATAGTGCTGTCTGTAATTATATGAGGGCATGTGGATGTTGTGTGAAGTGAAAAGTTTGCAGGCATAGATATTGATTGGAAAGCAAATTAATGCTCTGGCAGAGTTTAGGATACAGAGAGTGTGGTTCTGGAGGCTTGGGGGTGGGTTTTGCTTTTCTCCAAAGAGATAAACCATTCATCTCTACAAGTAAAGGAGGAATTGAGAGATAACAGAGACAAATGAGAATATTCACATTTTTCAGTCTTTCTCTGTCTCATTGCAGGAAGTGGAGACCAAGTTGAAATGGAAAATAAGAGCAAGAGGAAAAAGTAGCAGGAAGAACAGATTTCTGAAGTGATCAACATGAAAATCAAATGGTAAAGCCTCCTGGAAACGCAGTAAGATGGTAGTATAGAAAAGTGAGCGTGAAACTCAGCTCTGATATTAAGTACTACTTCTGTGCAATTCAGTCATTTCCTCTATAAAATGAGGGTTGAGGCTAGATCAATGTTTCTTTTCATTCTTTTTCTTTTCTTTTTTAAATACAGGGGATTGAACCCAATGGCATTCTGCCTCAAAGCTATACTCCCAGCCCTTTTACTTTCTTCTTTGAAACAGGGTCTGGCTGAGTTGCTGAGGGCTCACTAATTTGCTAAGGCTGGCCTAGAACCTGCAATCCTCCTGTCTTAGCCTCCCAAGTATTGAGATTACAGAAGTGTGTGTGCCACCACACTCAGCCTAGACCAATGTTTCTTAAATGACATCTGCAGGATACTTGTCTAGAATCATGTGGAAGTATTCATGATTAATTCAGATTCCTGGACCATACCACAGACCTACAGGAGTAATACTCATTGGCCAGACTAGCAAGATGCATTTTAACTACTTCTCCATGGATGTGCATGCAGTTTGAGATTCACAATTGAGAATACTATATTTTAAATATCCTTCCTACGTCAGTTTTTGATGACGAACCACAATTCCGTTTAGCTATATCTCTAGATTTGGTGACATTTTCTGAATTCTGTATGAGAATTAATTTGTTTTCTTAAGTTGATAGAGTTTTCTAAAGATTGCAATATATAATCTGCCCCCAAATAAAAATGTCCATACTTCCTAGTATAGAAATATCCCTCAAATATCTGTTGATAATGCAGATGAAGATAATAAACAGAATTCATGTTTCTTACACTCTGAAGCATAATCATTAATTTTGTCTAATGGAACTAGATGGGGATATTTATGAGTTATTTAGAAAGGTAAGGTACAATCTTTCATGAGAAATACCTAGGATTAACTTCCTTCGTTTACTCCCTTCTATAATCATCTGCAATATTTCGTTGTGTTGATTCTAGTTCAATTTCTATAAATTTGCTTTCTACTCCTTTTCGTTCATCAAATATTTGCTAAATCTTCTAAATGCCAGGAGTTTTGCTTCATGCATGGGATCCTGAGATTGAAAAAGACAACGGTTGCTCTCCTCAAAGAACTCACAAGTTTGGGAGTAGACAATACACACTACTGCAATTCTGTGGAGTTTGACAACAGTTGTGAATGAGGTGATTTAACACCACAATAAAAGAAACACCATGCCCTTGTCTGGAGAAGTCAAGGACAATTTTGCCAACTCGGCTGTATTGGATCTGTGTTGTACTAAAGGGGAAAGGTGAATAGAGATGGCCAGGGAAGAGAAGAAAAATACAAAAAGCCAGGCAAAGGCACAAAGATTTAAAGTGGTTTCTGCTTAGGGTATGACACATTTTTCTTTGTTTTAGGGAGAAAAATAGAAGATGAGTCTGGACAATAAATTTGGGCTCAAGTTGGTAAGTTTGCAAGCTTAAAGAATGCTGAAGTTAAAAAAAAAGAAAAAGTGGTAAAGCTTAAGTTTTTTGTTTTTGTTTTTAGGTACTGGGATTTGAACTCAGATGCATTCTACCTCCAAGGTAGAGCGTCAGTCCTATTTTTTTTCCTTCTTTCTTTCTTTCTTTTGTTTGAAAAAGACTGAAGGTCTTGCTAGGTTGCTGAGACTGTCTTTGAACCTGAGATCCTCCTGTCTCAGCCTCCCATGTACTGGGATCACAGGCATGCGCCACCATGCCCAACTTAAGATAATGTTTAATTCACTATGATGGTATCGATGAGTAGAATTGGTGACAAGAATTGATCTGTGCTGTGAAAAAGAGCATTCTCGAAACAAATAGAAAAAAATAGAGAAAAAGGTAGAGACCCAAAATTTATAGGCCAGTTATAAGACTGGCAGACTGGTCTTGGTGAGCACCTACATCTCTAGAGAAGCAGTAGCAGATGGGAGTGATATTTCGACAGCAGAATTGAAAGAGGTTAGCAGTTCATCAGATGTGTGAAAAGGTGGGGAGGGAGCTAGAAGAAATGTCAAAGACATTTCTGAATTTTCTAGATTTGATGACAGAAAGGGCAAAAATACAATAAAGGAATATAGAACAAGGAAAGCATTGTAGTGCATTGTGGCCAGTGAGGTGTGACCTTGACTTTTGACCTGTGAAGTTTGAAGTGCTTGCCCTAATCCAGGGATTTTGAGCTCATGAAAATGTGGGCCTTGGCACATAGATTTGGAGGACATGAATATAGGGTTAATAGCTGAAAATGCTGGAGTCCTAACCTTCCCCTTGGGAAGTTAGAGTGACAATACAAGAGAGGTAAGGATAGACACTACAGAATATCTCCATTTAAACCATATTGCCAATTGGTAGACATCATCATAGGTAAACCATGATAAATTTTGACAGAAGAATGTATACATCAGTTACATGATGAAAGAAAGTGCTAAAGTTATATAAAAGCACAGAATTGCCTAAATTACCAATGGCTAAAGATAGCAATTGATTACTTTATAACATTTCTTCAGACTGGACCACACCAGATGCATAACATGCTGACAAGAACGCTTTTATAAAAAGTATGAAATGTGCATTTAATGAAGGCCATTGATATTATCCAATTGACTATTAATAAAGAAAGAGAAACAGATGACAGTTGAGTCACATTAAATGTAAAAATAGGTATTTTATTACTTTTTTAGGACCAATGATTAAATCTTTTGTAAGTTTTCCAGAACTTGAACTTAAGAATTATTCATGATAATTGAAAGGAAAAATATGAAAAGAGGAAAAGACCCAGAAATAAAAAGAAGTGAATGAGTCATGTTTTAATTCTCTTTCAGAATCTGTCTTATTTCATGATTTTACTGCTAAAGTTGATGGAGTGGGGAGGAGAATAGAGTGGGGATAAGAGGAGTAGAGCATAAACTTAAGGAATTCATCTCAGTATACACTTTCTCACTAGATAAAGAATTAACAAGTCAGATAATAAAAATCTGGGTTCATTGTTTTAATTCATTCAACATTCTTTCAACACATTTTTATTGGGTGCTTACCATATTCAGACAGTGTTCAAGGTGCTGGGATACAGACACATCAGTAAAGAAAATGTGAAAATTCCTACTTTTGTAAAATTTATTGAATACATAAGTAAAAAGTGCATAGCATATAATTGCTCAAGTGGGGTGCAGAAATAAGGCAGAGAAGAGGGATAGGAAGTTTATGGGTGAGTGCTGGTTGAAATTGTAATAACAGCAATCAGGAAAGCCTCTACTAGGACAGTAACATTTGAGGCAGAGGAAAATCCACGTAGACATTGAAGGAAAGAGTAGTTCCAGGTGGTGATTTTAGCAAATGCAAAGTCAATATCTGAAGTTGTGCACTGGAACAACAAACAGGAGTCCTGAGATTCTCTAGCCTGGACTGGAATACCTGGGGAAGGTACTCCATGAGGGGCTGTCTCAGGGCAGGTTATGCAGATCTTTGTAGGACATCCTGAAGATTCAGACTTTTCCTGAGTGAGATGAGATAAAAATGGAGTTTTTAAAGCAGAGGTGGAAGAAGTCTACAGTCTTAAGTTGCAATGGAATAGGGTATTGGCATAGTTTCTATGGTTGACTTCTTATACATTTCTCATTTTCTTGTTTGTGTCTGTACACATATGGTGGGCAGAACTGCATACCTGCTCCCCAACACTCTTGTCCCCCTTGTCATTCAGTACTGATCTAGGTACTACTATGAATGAACTTTTCACAAAAAATTCAGGTTACTCATCAGCTGACAAAATATGGAGATTATTTAGGATTATTTGAGTAGGTATAGTGTAACCACAGGAGTCCATAAAAATAGAAGAGGAAAAGACACACAGCAGAAAATCAGAGATTCAAAGCAAGAAAAAGACTGGAACTGCTGGTGCTATGAAAATGGAAGATACAAGCCACAAGATAAGCAAGGTCGGCAACCCCAAAAGCTGAGGACAGGGCTGGGGTGTCTCTCATCATATGCAAGGCCCTATGTTCAAGCCTCTGCTCAAAACAAATTTTATAGTTCCCCCCAAGTTGCCCCTAGGCTTGATCTCATGTATTTGCTATCGTCATACCTACTGGAGAATTATAAGCTGACTTGTGCCTTGATGAGCTTTTTATTAATTCCCTGTCAAAAGGAGATAATAGGCCACAGGCTCCCAGGCTCCTTGAAACGTGAAATATTCTTATACATCATAAGTCTTGCATAACTCACAGTGTTTGCCCATCTGAACATCTTGAGCATGGTGTCTCTTGTTAGTTTTTTTTCTGGTGCATTGTGTGCACATGTGTAAGTCCAAGTCATTGACGTCAAAACACAGCCTGTGCATTTTCCTGTAAGACACCCATGCCATTTTAAAGCCTATCAAAAAAGATAGTGAAATCTGCCCCCACAAGTTCTAGTCTTTAGTGAAGATGATAAAACACTCAGAAATAAATAGCTTCATTCAAACTAGAGCTTAAAAACACCAGATTGATCCACTGGTTTCAAACGGTTTTTCAATCGCAGCTGACAGTGGCATCCTGCAGAGCTCAAAAGATGGTCTGGTCTTATTTGAGGCTGGGCCTTTCAAACACAGCCATCATTCAGAGCACTTCAGAAAGCCCTTCTTCTCCTCCTTGTCCATTTGACTCCATCCTTTTCTCTTCTTCTTAAAATTTCCATATATAATTAATCAACTTAGAAAAAAAGAGAGGAAATTCAGTCTAATAGTCTACATAAATTTCTTATATCCCAGGCAATCATTTCTTACATGACTGAACATACTAAAAACATATACTAATCTCCTTCCTAACTTCCCCAACCTACCAAAGATCACTGTCCTAAATTTTTAAAAGTGAATTTTCCTTTTGGATATTTAGATTTTAATTTATATTACCACATTTTCTGACTGGAAGCAAGGAATATTTTAGAGAACAAATATCACATTTTGCTATTCTAAAAGTGTTCTAATTTCCAAAGTCTCCACCTTCCATTAAAAATAATTTAATAAGCTTTTAGTGAATGCTTACTGGCATGTACCAGGTCCAGTACTTGGTAGTGGGAGTGCACTGGTTAATAAAATGCAATCCTTCCCCATTAAAAGTTCATAATCTATTTCATCAACTCCATTAACACACACACGAATATGTACACCCACCAACTGATGAACAGATGCCAATTGAAAATTGAAAGTTTTTTCTACAATTAAGATCAACATGTTCATCTCAGTTGGAGAATGGGAAATTTCTCAATAAATTATGACCTGACCCTTTCACCTATTCTCAAATGGATTTTTATCATCTATTATTTATCAATTGATCTCTAAGACTGAAATAAATCAATATATTTTGTTGCCATCTTCTTTAATGCAATCATTTTCTTAAAACTGACTATACTAAGGCACTCGTTGTTATCTGTAAACAACCTTGGGAAATACTATAAAAATCAAGTGTCATTTCTATCAAGGTTAAAATAGAGCCAATAGAGACAAGGAGGCCAAATAAGGGAGACTAAAAAGTACATTAGTGTCCCTTGAAGTCCAAAAACATATGCCAAAAATGTGTTTCATAATGGTGTATTTAAAAACAGGAGTATTTTTTTAAAAACTCGTAAATTGTTCTAGGAGTGATTCAGAGAAAATCTCTTTAAACACAATGGCATTATACCCAAGCTTACTACATGCTTAGTCACTTTGCTTTGAGAATTTGAGGCTCTTTCTTTTAAAATATGCAATTCTAGATGAACAGATAGATGTAGCAGCAGAGATTCAGAAAAGGAAAATGGGAGTCTCCTCCTTTAACAACTTTACCAGTGAAAGTAGAGAAAACTGAAATATTAGTTCCCCTCTGAGAAAGAGATATTTTGTTCCTGGGAAGATGCAAGGTAATAACTTCTATAAGTGTAGTTTTTCCCAGAAAACATTGAAAATTATTAAAAATTTCCCTCTTCTTTGATGATAAAGTTTCATAAACATGGTATTATGTGATTCAGGATTTTACATAATTATATCTTGCTGTATTTTGCAATAAGCTAATAAAGTACTTTATTTCAGTAAAACAGCAACTAGACCATACATGATTGTTAGGCTCCCTATCAATTGTCCCTCATTAATGTTGCAGAAAAGCGATTAGCATTTTGAGGCAAACAAGGTGTACTTAGTTAGTGGGACATGACCTTGCTGTCACTAAATTATATCTATGATTAATGATCTTCTCCAGTTTAAAGTTTGAATCATAATAAATAGATTATAAGTGAAAACTGGGGAATAGATAGAGAGCTGTGGGGAGGATGAACCTTAAGACATGAATCGTACGTGCCATTGTTCAATATTGAATTCTGCTCATAGTGCAATTGACCTCAAGGTTGATGCTCAAATTCCAAGGCAGTGGTTTTCAACCCTAGCCACACATAAAAATCACCTGGGAAGATTTGTTAAAACCCTAGTGTTTGGGTCCCACCTCAGACTAATTAAATTCTCTGGAGGTGAGACCTGGGTGCTGTGAGCTTTTCAAAGAATAAATGCCGTAATACCCACATTTAAGAAACAAAATTGGAGTCAGAAAGGAAAAAGGAAACAGAAAACCAGGAGATCTACATTAACACATGTTATTATAAAGATTGTTGGTTAGAATTTTCTATATTACATTGACTCAATGAAATTATGTTTCTGTTACACAGTCCACAGTTAGCTAGAGAGTTTTTGTGCATTAGTTTCTAGGCATGTATTTCATCACATCTTACTCAATGTAAAGTAGTTTTGTTTCACTTTAATCAGGCCATTAGAATCAGAGACAAATATGAGAATGTTGAAGCCTCCAAAGTTAAAGACAGCTATTTTAGAACTATAGTATCTGCAGAAAGGTTTTGTCCTATGGACATATAAATATATGTAAACTCACCTGCCTGATATACTGTGGCTTCCTTTTAACTACATCTGATAAAGGAGCCGCCCAACCTGCTAACAGTAGGTTTGCAAAAAGAAAAGAAGGAAAGAAGGAAGAGGGAGGGAAGGAGAGAGGGAGAAAATGAGAGAGAGAGAGAGAGAGAGAGAGAGAGAGAGAGAGAGAGAGAGAGAGAGAGAGAGAGAGAGAGAGAGAGAG
>PVLC010050211.1:0-10188 GCA_004027655.1 Graphiurus murinus | reverse complement strand
AGTCCTGTCTCAAAGAGATTTCCTCATCTGAACCACAGTGACAGGAAATGATATTTGTGACTATTGCAAATAATTCCAAAAGCATTTATTACTATCTAGAATCTACATGCATTGGAGAGAAGTTGATTCAATGGACATAAGAATGTTTTGGAACAATAGGTCTTGACCCTCTTAAAGAAACCAGATTGAGTAGAGCTCATCAGAAAAACCCAGGTGGGGTGTTTTAATTTTAATTTAGACCTGAGTGTTAAGAAATTGATCATATTAAAATATGAGGACTTTGTACTCTAAAAAGTTATATTCCATGCAAATATGATGAGGCTGGAATACGTGGCTCCAATAGAAATATATGTGATACAAATTCTTACATAAGATCCCTATGATTTCAAGAGGAGTACAATAAAATCTGAATAATGTGGGGAAAATAAATATCACTTATTATTCATTCTGATACTCTGAAGTTATTTTCAGAAGACTTAGCATTTCCACTCTATTGATCATTAGATTCCACATTATACAGCAAACAACTCAACCCCCTAACAAATTTTAATTTGCTATCTTTCTTTCTTTATATGGCAAATATGTTTTCTAGTGTTATTAACTACAAAACTATAGAAAAATGTGTTCTTTAAATAGGCATTTGGCAGATTTTATGTTGATTTTATATTACTTTATTAATAATATTTTATATATATATTTATATATATATATATATATATATATATATATATATATATATATATATATATATATTGCGGTACTGGGGATTGAACTCAGGGGCATTCTACCTCCGAGCTATACCCCCAGCCCTATTTTTTATTCTTTATTTTGAAACCGAGTCTCACTAAGTTGCGAAGTGCCTCACTAGGTAGCTGAGGCTGGCCGCGAACCCAGATTCTCAGGTCTCAGCCTCCCGAATGCTGGGATTACAAGCGTGTGCCACCACGCCCGGCTTAATAATATTATATTGTAACTTGCTTTTTCTCTCAGTAATGCTGCTTTGCCCATTCCTCTGCATCCATAAAATTTTATACACTTTAACATATTAGAATAACATATAAGAATAAATATATCATGCAGAAAGAGCAAGTGACAAACAATTGAAATAGATGAGATGTTAAATTATCTAATTCCTTAAAGAACTTTTAATAATTTTGTTATAATAAGTTGCACATTCAACTTTTAATACAATTTCTTGGTCGTGTATGCCCACATCTTCAGGAAGTAGTTCCTTATTCTTAGTGTTTCCTTGTTTCTCCTCCTGCCAAATGTATCCAAATATAAAATTGTTCTTGGTACAATATATAAGCAATTAGTCTTATATAACTATTCTTTTATAACATGATGAATCCAAGATTTTTATATAATTGAAAGTTTATACTCTTTGGCTTGCAAACCATTTGTTCAAATTTCAGTTCTGCAACTTACTTTTAGCTGATTATAGCTTTATTTTTCTATTTAGATAAAACAAATTACATAAGTTTTTGGCACATAAAAGAAATTAATAATTAAATACATGTTCCCCTTAATTCCTTCCATTTCACATGAGGACAGTATTGAAAAGATCCTCACTACAGAGTTCTATAGGTTGCCAAAGTGGGCCATACTGCTTCCCCCAGGTGGCTTTTAGAAATAATTACAGATACACAAAAGGACAAAAATTTCTCACCGCATATATCCATTTATTCTCTTAAAATTGATTTATGGGAAGGTATCAAGCTATTTGTTTTCTGAAAATGGGACAGTAAGCTTTGATGGTTTAACCTTAGAATGTCCCCCTAACACTCATGGAAACAAGATAGAAAATTTTGGAAGCAGAGATTGATTGCTAAGGGAAGGTTTCCAAAGGTGTGGTTTTAGGAACTACGCAAGGTCATGTCCTCCCTTTGGTTGCTCTCTGCTTTCTTCTGGCCTCCATGATGTGAGGAAAGAGCACTTGCACTCTTCCTCTCCCTGATTCCCAATGCCATTCCCTGAGCTATGCAGATCTGGCCTGACATGGCCTAAAAACCTAAATCTCCAAAAACTTGGAGCAAATAAATATCCCTTCCTCTAAGTTGCTCTGTCAGAATTTTTGGATCATGGCAGTAAGAATGTTAATCAAAACACAAGTTACAGAAATTTGGAAACTTCTGCTAGACTTTCAATCCTGTCAAAAATCTTAAATATGTCTAATACCACCATTGGTATTTGAAACTCAAATTTCTAATTTTTTAAAACTAGTTTTACCTATTTAGTTGCAAACCAATTCTAATTTCATGTCTATATCTCAAATAATTATAGTCATATAACCTAATCCAGAAAGAACATAACACACATACCACAATCCAGAAATTGCTAAAACATTTATGATATCTTGGTTGTCTTTTTCCTTACACTCTAATTAATCTCCATTTACAGCTATCTCATTTCAAATTTAATTCAAATTCATTATTTTCTAAAAGCTAGAATAAAGCTCAGGATCTTTCTCTCATATGAATTCTTATCATTACTTTTTAAAAAATTATATTAAAATAAGGCATGCATTTATCAGTCAATTATCTACTAGAGAACTCAAAGTAAATAATGTGAGATCTATAAAATGTATACACATTTTATGCTTGAAATGAGCTTTGTGCTTCTAATTTCTATATCTTTGATAATATTCTTACCTGTTTCACATTTCCTAACTTTGTGGAACTCATGTATTGTTGATATTATTCAACATTTTAAAAATATTTTTGTCATATTTTAATTTTCTTGGCTTTACCCAGATACAGAGTACATAGTTTGTTCATTTATTCATTTGAGATGTCTGGGATCAAACTATGGCTCATTACTTGCTAGACAAGCCTTATATCACTTAGCTACATATACCTATAACCCTCTAATTTATTGGATTTTAAAATTTTTTAGTTTATTAACAAGAAATTTTTATTTTTAAAATATTATCTGCAACTATTTTGTGAATATATTATCTTCCTAAAACCTCAATTAGATTAAGTAATAATGTTATTTTAATATATTTCTTTGTATCACTCTTTTTCTCTCTCCATTTTTTTTTATTTGTTGATTTTTGTCTTTTAACATTCTTGTTGGTGGATCTATCTAGGGCTTAGTTATCTTTGACTATCTACCCAAATTTTTAAAAGAATGATAGATAGTGTTCTTTTAGTTCTCTAGTTTCCATACTGGTTCCCCAGGTCTCCCTCCTAAATATTCCTAATTTGGAATTTATGAGCAATTCATCAGTCAGTTAAATATCAGAACTGAACAGATACAGCTACCAATGTACAGATTTCAATTATTGAATAAATATTTATCAAAAATATTTTTTAATTCTTGGCTTCTATTTAAAAAACTATCAATATCTTTTTACAGCTTATGTTCTTTTAGGGGAAGAGAGAAGACAAGCAATAAATTTAAGTATGTTATAGGAAGCAGTGAGTGCTATGCTAAAAAGGAAAAGTTAAAACAGGTTAAGGATATAATTCTGAAATCACTCATATGCACAAAATGTACAAGACCCTCTAACTCCTGGACCAAGAGTTGTGTATCATATCAGCATATCCTGTGTAAACCTTCATCAAAGTTTGAGTCTCAAAAGTAATGACAAACCATCGCAGGTTCAACTTTGACAGCCTTCTATGTTCCCCTTTGTTCTTGCTTCCCTTAATTTTTTATCCAAATTCAGCTCTTGTCAGAATGCTTAGAGAAAAAAAAAAAAAAGAAGAAATAGAAAGACAGCATAGCTTGATATAGCCTTCTTTTTGCAGACAGCACCATTGAATAAAGATAAAGCCATATATTAAATCTCTGGTTACTTACAAAGTTCTTACTGTTCTTGATGAAGCATCACTAATATAGTCTAATAAAATTTTAGACTCTCAGTAAATATTAATTACTTTAAAGTATAAATCCTTCAGAGAATCTCTTCATCTTTAGCATGTAGAATCAGGATTATCACAGAATGTTATTTCAGAAATTATTTCTCAAATAAATATAAAATTATAAATGAATGACTCAACTAATCAATCAATGAGAATCCCCTCAGAAAACACATTACTGGAAAGTAGGGAACCTTAAGGAAGTTTGTCATGATTTATTTCTACCAAGAGATTTTTTTTTTGCATACAATAAAAGAATGAAATGAAATACATGACTATTCAAGGAGTAGAATTATTTTGTACTATTTTACCTGTCTACAATGCTCATTTATTTATTAAAATATTAGTATAAGAAATTATTTTTTAAAAAAACAAAAAAGTAGAAATTATTTCAAAATATAAATTCATGTATTATTAAATATATTGTGTGGTGGACACAGTTGTATTCATTCAAAAAATATTGATTTTACTGAATAACTGTCAATATGCTAATTATTATAAAAGTAGAGATAACTGTGTTAAAACTGTTGGGATGTTTTTTAATATCATATATTTGAATGAGATTAAAAATACCTGGGGCACAGTTTAAATCAGGGTAATATTTACCTTAGTAATTCTATCAAACTACATTTAAATGTATCAAAAGACGGTGATGGAAAGTAATAAGAGATGTTATCCATGCTAATAATCACATCATATTGTGGAATGTTCTGAACTCATTACAGAAATAGTATTTTATATATTGGTCTGAGAAATCTAGACATTGTTATACATGGCAAATCAGTATGTCTCTATTACAATTCTTGTCTCGAAAAGATCAGTGAAGGAACTCATATGAAAATAACCTTGTTACAGCTGGGTGTGGTGGCACATGCTTGTAATCCCAGCATTTGGGAGGCTGAGACCGGAGGATCTGGGTTCGTGGCCAGCCTCAGCTACCTAGTGAGGCATTCTGAAACTTAGTGAGACCCTGTTTCAAAATAAAGAATAAAAAATAGGACTGGGGATGTAGTTCGGAGGTAGAAGTCTTACCTTTAGTCCTGTTTACAGTTATACCTACTATTGCAAAATCTAAACTGTTCTTTCTTTTTCTCTCTTTTGCTGTCTATAATAACATAAGGTTCTGTTCAAGTTTTTTTTTTTTTTTTAACTCAGCCAGTCCTAGCTAAAATGTAAACCTCTAAAAAGAAGCTATAGTTCATTAAACTCCAGGCCATTGTAAAAACTTAGACCTCTTTACAATATGATCAAATGCAATGTGCATTGCCTTTAAAGGTTTTTTCCTTTGGAAAAAATATTTTAAGATATTAATGATGCTTACATAATGCCTTAACTTTCAGGGGTAATCTATAATTCAATTTAAATTGGGTAAATATAAAATGGTAGTAATGCTTTAAAATGTTCTTGGCTTTATAAGGTACAAAGTAACATTCAATTTTATTAAGTGGGCTTCTAAATTCTTGGTAAGAACAACATTATAAAATGGCATTGTTTTGGGGTCAACTTGTATGCAAAAACAGGAGAGCCATATGTGAAAAAAAAAAGTACATGGGTAAGAAAAGTTGGTAAGGAAGGATAAAAAGGAAAAGAATTTTATGGGAATAAGAACAAATTTTATATAAAGCAAGGTTTATCCTAAGATTGTCCCAAATGGAAAAGAAAGGAATAGAATAAAAATCAAAGGGTTCAGATAAGTCACAGATTTCTGGATGTTTGTAAAAAGAATGAAGCTTATAAAAAATATTACTTATGTGATATAGTTGAAATATTGGCAATATGGTTCTATTAGACCTATCTATTTTGAAACCGTAGTAGTCATTGTACTTCTGTTTATATTTGGGCCATGTATATTAAATTATGTGGATGTTTGTCTTTGACAAACTTAAAGCCTTCAAGCTCCAGATGATCCTCCAGATAATACCCCAAATGAACATCTACCAGAGCCCTTTTGATAGCCACAAATATCTCAAATATCAGCTCAACAAACCCCCACGAGTGACTTCCTCACACCCACAAGGCTAGAGCCACACTTTGCCCCCCTCTCAGCATGAAAGTAGCTGGGTTGATGTCTTTGTCCTGAATTCCCATTGGACTGACAAGTGTCAGAAAGTTAAAATAAAGAGAGGGGAATGTGCCAGTATCAAAAAAATGCTCTGGTATTAATTTCCAAAATGTAGAACCAGTCAGAGTCTGGGTGATGTGCAAGCACTTAGGCACTTAGGGTGGTAGCTTTGCCTGTTACTCCTCAGAACTCCCCTCTTCTTCTGCCCATTGTCATAATGTTTACCCATAGTAAAGCCTTTACCCTTATAAATATGTAGATACAATTGAAAACCCTAAGATCACTGGCTCCTTTCAGAGCCATAAAGCTAGCAAGAGCCTTGTGCCTTGGTCTTAGAGATTATACAGACCTACACTGCCTGTAATTCATGCCTCTATTTTCCTCCTATTCTTTAGGACCTGGAAAGGTAAATTCCATGTGCTGCTTCAAAGTCCCCATAATTGATGAGCAACCAATACAGCCCAATACAGTAGGGATAAAAGCAGGGTAGATTATTTACCCCTGCACTTAGTAAGCAATACTGTCCAGAGACAAGGAGGCACCATTTGGCTAAGAAATAAGTTATTAGTCCATTGCTTCGGTAATGTTGAAAAGAAAATTCCAATACAAAATCTTTATTTAAAGGCTGGGTTCAGGGAAGGGGACAAAGTTCCATTGTTGGGCTCTCCAGTATGTCTGTCAGGCATGCTGCTTTTCTTCTCTTCCCTTTCTATTCCCTACTGACTTTGTAATAAAATTTTTTTGTTAATGCTGCAAACAAGCTGTCTATTGGTTTTAATTTCCCAATTTAATTTATTTTCTTTGAATCAAGGGAAAGAGTGCCTATTGTCATTACAACTGTAATAGTTATACTGCACTGCTATGTCTTCAAAACTAAGCATGTAGCCCTATGTTGGGCAAACATAAGTTGTTATAATATTTTCTTGCTGTTACAGGCAGTTAAGATTACTTAGGGTTGTTCTTAGGGACTTTGTGCTTTCCCACTATCACTTTTGGCAGCTACCAGGAATGGTTATGCTGATCATTTGGCTTCCCTTGAAGCAAATAGTATATTTTATGTTCCAATGGCCCTCATTTTTGCAGAATATGTTCAAGGGGCTTTCAGTCTGGGATACATTCATGATCCTCCTATTTTGCTAGGTCAGAAAACTCACTGGAGTTGCAAGGTCTTTTAGTGAGGTGCTTCCCTGGGTCCTAATTGACCTTGCAGGGCTTGGGTCAAAATATTGTTTTTTTTTTGTTTTTTTTTTTTTTTCTCCATAGCTCTTATTTCCTGACTGTTCTTCTAAGTCTCGGTTGTTGAATACCCAGAATGTTGATTTTATCAATTCTTTTAAGCTATCTTGCAAATGATGGCTATCATCTCAAAACACTGTTTGGATGATGTATTTTTATAAAACATTAATAAACAACAGTTACATAGCTTTATAAAAAAACACAAAACATAATTATCAGGAACAAAACAAATCCCATTTTTTTTTTTTTTTTTTCAGTACTGGGGATTGAACTCAGGGGCATTCTACCTCTGAGCTATACTCCCAGATGTATTTTTTATTCTTTATTTTGAAACAGGGTCTCACTAAGTTGTGGAGAGCCTCACTAGGTAGCTGAGGCCTGGCTACAAATCCCATTTTTATCTTTGCATAAAGAAGATAGTCATAATGATAATAGGAACATATAAATATAAGCCTGGAAATATGATCACAATTCCATTTTGTTTTGATATCATTAGCTTAACAAAATGTTTTCTTATGTTTTGTACTTTAGAAGTCCTGTACCTTTTGAGAACACAAATATCTAAAACATTGTCAATAGACAGCAGGAAACACAGATTATTTTAATAAAATGTAAAATTTTTGCTTCCTAGGTTTGTTTTTTATATAATTTTACCAAAAGTAAACCAATATCTTAAGAAAATAAAATTGGTTTAAACATAGAATCAATAAATTTAATTGGACTTTTAGAAAACCCTTTAAAGAATTTCTTTTTACTGTTAACCAGCTTCATCACATACACAATTGCTTTCATAAGTTCTACCCTTTACAAATTATTTGCAACTTCCTCAAACCCTTTACAACTTGCTTAACATTCTGATTTTTGTTTTCTTTTTTTATTTTTCCCAACAGGATATCTCAGTTATTTTGAACAAAGATCTTGCTATACAAAATCCTTTTCCACCTAAACCATTTCCTCTTTCTTTTAACTTTCTTCATTATAATATTCCCTCATGCCTATAAAAATCCCTTTTTATTTATTGGGTTTTCTTTTGTTTTAGGGGGCTCTGGTGATAAGGAAAATATTCATCTGTCAGTGTAGCCAAAAGGGCCACATCTTATTTACCTTTTTTGCATAGCTTTTGGTTTTCTCTGAGCACAAATGCTATACCATTTATTTTCCTCCTACAAAACTGATCCAAGTGTAAGATAGTGTCATTGTTTACATTTTCTTCTGGTAGCATCTTCTCTGTTTTTTAATCAAATTCAAGCACAGAAAAAGACTAGGCAAATTTATTTATTTATTTATTTATTTATTTTTTATTTTATTTTATTTTTTTTAGTGTTGGGGAGTCATTTGATCCCTAGTTCTGTAAAATACAATCAGAGACATTACTAGTGGTCTTGGCAGAGGGGAGTTTCCCATCTGAAAGACACAGAAGAAAAAAGATTCCTTTTATTTCTCTTACTGTGTGATTTCCCTGAAGCATGCTGTTCAGGTTCCCATCCGTACATGGCCATGGGTGGGACACGTTTACATGCTTACCAGTGTGACATAGATATGACATCTATTTATGACCACCAGAAACCTATATTCCTATGGTGATTGTCAACAAGAGATGGAGCTAGCGGTTACTTATGGCCATTAAATGCCCACATATGCATCGGTGGTGGTAGTGGTGGTGAGCAACACATGGAGCCAGCATGTTTTCAACCACTAGTCATATTGTAATGGTGGTGGCTGTAGTGTGTATTTTTATTTGCCTGTGACTTCCATTTGCAAAGAGTAGTGCTCTTAGTCTATCCATGTTTTTCTTTTTTTTTTTAAGATGATAGTCAGTAAGAAAATGAAACTCAAGATGTATAGCCCAGCTCTTGGCATCATTATATTTTCAGCATCTGGACAAATAATATTTGGTCTCTTTTTCTAGAGGGATCGAAAATCTCCATGCAGCTCTATCAACTAAAGATTGTTAATGAATGTTTAATGGGTCTGATAATTATTTTCAAATTTTTAGGGTGCTTAGGTAAAATAATAGATAGTTGTTTCTATCAAAGCAATATACACAAAATTACACACTGACTGGAAACCTGACTTCCAGCAGCTTTTGTTTTCTTTTAGTAAAGACTCCAAAACAACATCTTCCCACATTTTTCTTTTCTTATATACCAACAGTTTAGAAACCTATTTAAAGGAGTCAAATATTATTTTAAATTCTAAAAAAAACCAAGAATATTTTTTTTGTGTGGTACTAGGGATTGAACTCAGGGGCATTCTACCTCTGAGCTATACCCCCAACCCTATTTTATATTCTTTATTTTGAAACAAGGTCTCACTAAGTTGCGGAGTGTCTCACTAAGTAGCTGAGGCTGGCGGCGAACTCAGATCCTCAGGTCTCAGCCTCCCAAATGCTGGGATTACAAGCGTGCAACACTATGCCCGGCTAACAAGAATATTTTAAAGCATTAATTATATTTTGTACATGCCCAAATCATTTAATAATTAAGTTATAGATTAACCCTGATAATCAAGACATCAGATAAATATCATTGTCTTAAAACACATTTCCTTCCAGAAGAAAAAAAAAACATTTTTTCAGAACTGGGGATTGAACTCAAGGGCATTCTATCTTTGAGCTACACCCCCAGACCTATTTTTTATCGTTTATTTTGAAACAGCATCTCACTAAGTTTTAGAGAGCCTCACTAAGTAGCTGAGGCTGGCTGCAAAACTGTGATCCTCCTGTCTCAGCCTTCCAAGTACTGAGATTACAAGTGTGCACCATCACACTCACCTTGCCAGAAGATATTTTAAGAGTAGTGGATATTGTATTTGAAAACATCGTATAGAGGCAAATATAATCTTTATTGACCATTTATCTAGAAAAATGGTATGTGTTAATGATTTTAAGGACATTTTTACTTTAATCCCTTGAACAAATCTTAAATTTCCAGAATTGCTAAATTTATTTGAGTCATGTGAACTAGGAGACATTTTATTTTTATTATTTTACCATCACTCATTTTTTTTTTTTTTTTTTTTTTT
>PVLC010050210.1:0-10187 GCA_004027655.1 Graphiurus murinus | reverse complement strand
GCTCTGTTCTCCACATCCAGTCAAATGCCACCATCCTCCACCATCCTGTTCAAGAGCCCCTGCTTCATTAAGTGTTCCAGCTCGTATCCGTGCATCTCTGCCTAGAACCCTTTCCTCACTGTTCAGTAAACAGAACAGTAGGAGCAGATCTGACTCCTCTCCTTAGAAAGGGCGGTTTGCAAGTTTGCCCTTGACTGACATCTGGGCATGTGGCTGGTACCCATTTTCCTCTGCTTACTTGTACTGACACATTCCCTAAGTGATATGGATGGCTTGCATGACTCAACTGTATTTATGCTGAGTGTCTGCTTTCCTTCTGGGAGGCTGGAGGTTTTGAACATGCTAAGCAGCTTGTGACTACCTGACCGGCCCCAACATAAACTATGGTTTTGCGTCTGTCGAAGGGTTGCCTTGGGCAGAAGGGTCACACATGTGTTGCTGTGCTTTTGCTGCTGAGGGAGGAAGAAAGCACGAGGAAGCTGGTACATGAATTCTTCCAGACTCTGCCTCTGCCTTTCCCCCTTATGATCCATCTGTGTATCCCTACTACATCATCAGTGAATGAATGTTAGCTGTGAGCACAATTATATGCTGAGTTCTTTGAGTGTTCCAAGCGAATGTTCAAATGTGGTCTCAGGGACCCCCAACACATACTCTCTTGCGTCCTTAGCATTGTTGTACCGTTATATAACTGTCTTTTACTATTATATAACTGATGCTTATGTGTAGGCCTTGTACTCTCACAATACGCTAAAAGACAGAAGCACACCTCATATATACTTGTATTCTGTTGACTCCTACACAGGAGCCCAGGAGATTCCTGGTGGGACAATGAATAAGTAAATGAAGGAGACATAAAAGTCAGTAGTGGTTGGGCATGGCCCCGTGGCAGACTGTGGGCAGGTAGCTGAGATGCTTTAATGCTAATGGTGGTGTCCTATCTCCCGGGACAAAGGAAAACTGAATTGACCAGGCTCTAGTAGGGTTTCTAGGCAATTCCTAGCATCCTGAGGCACCCAAGAAGGCTCTGCTAAAACATCCAGGAGACAGAGACCTCTGTGCACAGAAGCAGGAAGGATGAGTCTTGAGACAGCCAGATATGCTTGCAAACTTGTATCTGGAGCCTAGGGGCTCACATCCTTAGCTTTGTTCCTTGCGCTGTCGGGCAACAAAGTAACTATTTGTCTGCATATTTGCATTTCTAAAAGGGTAGGAAAGTGGTGACATGTGCAGATGTACATAGACATGTCTTTGTATTTACTTCCAAAATTACACAGCTGGGTATATATACTTACATGTGCATAAACAGACATGAGAGAAACATGCGCTTATGCAGGCTTATGTGAATTTGCTTGGACTTGCAAGTATAATGACATGAGTCCATGTATTTGGAGTGTGCACATGTGTGTGCTTGCATGCATCCCTGCATGCCAGAGTGAGCCCTGTATGTACGTGAATGTGCATACAGTGATCTCTGCTTATCTGCTCTGCACTGAGCACAGGCAGCAGCTTTAATGGCATCTGCAGCTGAGCAACTGCACTAACTGCTGTGGCCCCGTCCTGCTATCAGGATTGCTTCAGCCCTTTCAGGATTACCAGTGCTCATTGCAGTTTAAATATATCTCCACTCCTAATCCCTAAACAAAGATGCAATGATTTCCATTAAATATGTTGGATTATTTATTAAGATAGAGTCAAGGAGCTGGGAAGCCACGTCTGGCAGAACACTGATTGCCATTCAAGATGGGAGATCATGAAACCAGGTGCACCCCTCTGCCCACAGGGGAGGGACAGAAAGGAAAGCCAGTGAATGAGGAAAACAGCAAGATTCTAGAGGCAGAAAGGCCACTGTGTGAGGTTATAGCAGCTCATGCAGATATACCACGTTTGGTAAGAGAACGACCAAACTCCTTCACTAGGTACGATAAAGCTGGGGTCATTCAATGGGGAAGATCACAGATCATGAACCAGGTGGTGAGCGAGAATGCTCTCTGAGGAAACAAAGGGGACCTATGGAACTCTCGTTTTCAAGGAAGCGCCATCGAGCATGGCTGGGGCGAGCTAGAGGAGTCACTGCCATAGAACAGCTTGAGGAAAGCAGGAGGAGGCTTTCTGTTCTCAAGGTGAACATAGTCCTATACTGGGAAGTGCAGTTTGGTAAGTGGAGCCTAGAGGATTCTCACTCACCTGGGAACCTTTGTTAACAGTTAGTGATCCTGCATGAGTAGATGTTGCTCCCTGAGCACAGAAAGAAGGGAAAGGCCCCAGGGGTGACTGTGAGCAAAGCGTCTCTCACTCTAGGAAGCCAAGAGGCTGCATGGAGGCAGCTCAGAGAGACCAGGTTCTCCATCCCCAGCGCCATGATTCCTTTTCTTCTACCCTGCCCTGCCCCACCCCTGCTGGTCTCAACAGGGGATCCTCTGTTTCTGTTGTCATCTATGTTTTGTACATACAAAAGTCTCAGACTTGGAATCTGGAGAAGGAGTTATAGCCATAAAGAGCAAGGACTTTGCGTATGAGCTTGGGTTAAGTAACGTGTCAGTCTCTTCAGTAGAATAGGGATGATGATTTTTTTGTTATGCAGTTCACTACATGAAATAACATACTTATCATGGAACATGGCCAGCCCATGTGTGTATCCTGTACTAGATGCCATGGAGGAAAATGAGAAGTTACAGTCCTGCCCTGAATGCGCATACAATTCATGCAATTACTGATAGAGTTGAACTTAAATCTGTCATCATTCCATTTTTTTTCTCCTTGCTCCTACATGTTCTTCTCATATTGTCATTTTCGTCTTGACTTAATTTTTATTATTCTATTTTATCTCCTTGTTGACTTATTAGCGATCACTCTTTATTGTGCCATTTTAATGGTGATATAGGGTTTATAGGATGCCTCTTTAACTTACCACAGTCTAGCATCATGATGTCATATCATTTTACATAGAGTGTAAGAACTTTTACCATAGTATCCATCCAATGTGGTTTAAATAAAAAGAAAGGGATTGTATGTGCATACATTTACCTGCATAGTTAGCATTTCCAGTAGTCTTTACTCCTGGAAATCAAAGATATTTTTGCTTGGTGTAGAGTGCTAGGATGGCAATTTTATTCTTTTAGTATTTAAAAGATGCTGCTACATTGTTTTCTTGCTTACTTTGTCTGTGACTGGAAATCTGCTGTTATCTTTCTCTGTATATAAGTGTCTTTTCTCTGATTATTTTCAAGTTTTATCTCTGTCACTCATTTTGAGTTATTTGGATAGGAAAAGCGTTTGACACAATCCAGTAGCCACTTTTGGTAAAATCTTTCAGCAAACTTGGAATAAAAGAGAACTTCTCAACCTGATAATGGCAAACAATTCTACTGCTGATAATGGCAAAATTCTACAGATACCATTATACTTAACGCTCTCCATATAACGTCAAAAATGTCCACTCTCATCGCTTCTAGGCAAGATTGTACTAGAGATTCTAGCCAGTGGAATAGAGCAACAAAAAGAAAGAAGAGAAGATGTAGAACTTTCTTTATAAATAGGCAGCATAAATGACTATGTCAAAATGAATGTCTATGTAGAAAATCCTGTAACATAAAAAATATATAACATACTATTAGAACTAGTGGGTTTATCAATTTGAAGAATAGACGATCTAAATACACAAACCAATAGCATTTTTATTAGCAAATAATCAAAAACTGAAATTTTAACAATACTATCAAAGATATAAAATACTTAAGGATAAATCTGGCTAAGGTTTCTCATACACTAAAAAACCATAAAAAAAATACTGAGAGAAATTAAGTCCTAAATAAATGGAGAGACATACCATGTTCATAAATTGGCAGATCAATATTGTTTAGATGTTGTCTTTCCCCAAGCTGATCTTTCAATGTCATGCAACTCCAATAAAAATCTCCACAGGTTTCTAGTTAGAAACTGACAAGTCAAGTCCAAAATTCAAATTGAAACACAATAGCCAAAAACTTTGACAAAGTTAAAAGACTTCCTAACCTCAACACAGTGTGGTATTTGTGTAAAGATGAACAAATCTCCAACTGGGCAGAATAGAGTATTCATAAATATACCCACACGAATAAGAACTGCTGATTTAAAAAAAAAAGGTAAAAAAGCTTTTATATGTAATGAAAGGATAGTATTATCAACAAATAGTGCTGGATCAGTTGAACATCCAGGTGCATGAAAATAAACTTTGATCCATAGCTCTTATCATAGCTCTTAAGTAAAAAATAAATCATAAACCTAAGTGTAAACTTTAAAACTGTTAAATTTCTAGAAGAATAAAGTTTAAGCAAAGATTTCTTTGTATATAAAAAAACCTGATTCACAAAACAACACATTAAGGAAATGGACTTTATCAAAATTAAAAACTTCTGTTATATGAAGGAATCTGTTAAAATAAAGACAATCTACAAATTAGTAGAAAATACTATTTGTTGATAATACTATCCTTTCATTACATATAAAAGCTTTTTTACCTTTTTTTTTTTAAATACTAGAAAAGCATACATCTGATAAAGACTTATATTCAGAACATGGATTCTCTAAACATTTTCTTTCTTCCTTTTTTTTTTTTTTTTTTTTTTGGTGCTTGGGATTGAGGCCAGAAGCAATCTATCTCCAACCTACACCCCAGCCTGATTTTATTTTTTATTTGGAAACAGGGTCTCACTAGGTTGCTAAGAGCCTCACTAGGCTTTGAACCTGTGATCCTCCTATCTCAGCCTCCCAAGTACTGTGATTACAAGGATGTGCCACCACATCCTACTACTCTTCAAACTTAATAATAAGAAAACAAATAAAATAAAGATTGTCAAATGATTTGAAAAGACATTTTACCAAAGAGGTGCTCAGATGGCATGAATATCAATAAGAATGCTGAATGATTCTAGGCATTAATAATGTACATGAGTGCATGTATGCCTTTACCAGCTTGTACCTAACAAAGATGTATGATTACAATGCACCAATAAAAAAAAATAATGCGCAAACAAAAAGTAAAGTGAGAAGCCACTACATATCTATCTATCTATCTATCTATCTATCTATATATATTATATATTTAGCAACAAGTTTAAAAAACACAATGAGGTACTGCTATACATCCATTATAATAGCTAAAATTAAAAAAAAAACTTATATTATCTAAATGTCGGAGAGCATGTGGAGCAAATAAAACTCTCATAAACTGTCTTTGTTAAGAATATAAAATGGTAAAATCTCTTTGAAAATCAGTTGAGTAAAGCATTAAAAATACACATGCCATAGCCATTTAAGTCTTAGCTATTTACCCATGAGAAAAGAAAGTATATGTTTATGTACATATATATGAGAGAGAGAGACTTATGCATAAATGTTCCTAGTAGCTCTATTTGCAATAGCCTTAAACCCATAACTATTTAAATATCCATTAACAGGTGAAAGAAGTCAAGCATGGTGGCACACACTTGTAATCCCAGTACTTGAGAGGCTGAAACTGGAGGATCCGAGTTTGTGGCCAGCCTCAGCTACTTAGTGAGGCCCTCTGCAACTTAGTGAGACCCTGTTTCAAAATAAAGAATAAAATATAAGACTGGGGGTGTGGCTTAGAGGTAGAATTCCTCTGGGTTCAATCCTCAGCACTGCAAAAAATAAAAAAAGAAGAAGAAAACAGGTGAAAGAATAATCCAACTGTGGTCTATCCACTTAGCGAAACACTACTCAGCTACAAAAATAAATAAATTACTGATACACGCATTGACATGAAAGAATCTCAAAATAATTGCTGAGTGGAAAAAAAGACCAAAAAAGATATGATAGATATATGATTCCATTGACATAAAACTATAGAATGTATCATCTAACCTATAATGATGGAAATCATATCAGGTGTTTCTTGGGAACAGTGGGGTCAGGGAGAGTGAGGAAGAGCTAGACAGGGGAAAAATGGCACATAGAAATCTAGGAGAGGATGATATTTATGGCTGTGGTGACAATTTCAAGGATATAATGTATAACAATCTCAACAAATTATTCACTGAGATGTGTGTAGTTTATGGTATGTCAATTATACGGAAATGAAGCTGTCAAATAAATTAAGAATAAAATAATAGTCTAGGCATGATGGTGCATGCCTGTAATACCAGTACTAGAGAGGCTGAGACAGGAGGAGTGCAGATTTACTACCAGCATGGGGTAACTTAGCAAGACCCTGCTTCAAAATATAAAGTGAAAGGGGCTTGGGGTGTGGCTCAGTGGTAGAATGCCCCTGGGCTCAATCCCTAGTACCACAAAAAATGAATAAAATCATAGATGAATTTTGATTAATTGACAGAGAAGGCAGGAGGCCAATTATAATAGGCATCGACCGAGACAATTTATTCAGGAAACTCATGTTTGTTGATTCACTCCACATGATATTTATATTATAAATGAATGTTAAAAAAGTTATTCATCTGTATCCTTAAGTAGATGCACTTACTATACATAAATTTAACTGCTTTTGGGGGGTGGGGGCAGCTAAACAGATGTGAGAAATCAGGACAGCAGGAGCCACAGATGATCATTGTCAAGTCTGGGGTAGATTCTAGGCAAATTGAGTTTTGAAAAAGTAGTGACTATTACTCTTTGAAAAGAGATCAAATACTTATCCAAATAATGCTCTTCATTGAACATGGGCTGAGCCTTGCCTCGCTCATCCATCTGTCCTCTTTCATAGGATAGATGCAGGAGATGACGTGTAAGAAAGGGCTCTGCAGCTCCTTAGTCAGCACGTCATCATACATTTCAGTCAGCATCCTCATTGCTCTAATCCAAATCACTTGGACGCCGCAAATTAAAGGAAGGAAGATTTGTTTGCTCACAGTTCTGGAGATTTCAGGAGTTCAGTCCATGTTAGGCCAGGTGAAATCTGCAGAGTTCAGGATATGGCACGAGGAGCAGAGAGAGAGGGAGAGAGTGCAAAGGCTCTACTCTCACATCATTCATGGAGGCTAAAAGTAAGAGAGAGAGAGAGAGAGAGAGAGAGAGAGAGAGAGAGAGAGAGAGAGAGCGAGCGAGCCCCAAAGAGAGGAGGGGCCATTTCCAAGGCCACACACCAAGGGAACCTTCCTCAGCAACTACAAGCCCTGCCTCTAACATGGCTGCTTTGTCTCTGTGAATCTAGGGGGACATTCTAAATGCAAACTATAGCACGTATTTAGACTCTCCCCTGCTCTATAAGGAAATCATACACCTCTAGAAAAACATGACTGAGGAATGAGGCTCCACTAGTAGAAAGCAGAACCCTGAAATGCCATGGCAGTGAATGATGCTGACAGATACCAGCCTTGCAGTCTTCAGCCTGATTGTCTCAGGATAGTTCCCAGCCCAGGCTCTGGCCACTGCTTTCTTTTCAGCAGCTTGAACATGGGAAGACCTGATTGTCCAGTAAAGAACATATCTTGCAATGCCCTGGATTGCGATAGATTTTAAGCCAAAGAGCATTCAAAGCATGGGAGCTGCCCAGATCTCCCTCTGTGGGTTTCAATACATTTTTACCCATCTCCACTGGTCATTTCCAATGTCTCCAGGGTTTGCTTTGGTAATCCCTCTCTGACAGTCTTTGCCTCAGCATAAGCAAGTCCCTTTTATTTTGCTTCACCGTATAATTTATTTTTTTGTTTCTCTTTAGAAAGAACATCATTAGGAGATTAGTAAGGAAAAATGTCAAAGACACAAAGGAGTTATGAAATTGCAGAGCAAGGAGCTTTACCTTTCTAGAGTCAGGCTATATTGGCTGCCACTGTTTAAAGGGCACCCAGGATCCAACTACCTGATTCAGTGGCATCTCAAGCTGAGGCCTGACTTCGCAAACATCCAAGGTTAGTTTTCAGTTGGTGCTGATACTGACAGGTGGTGATCTTTGAGTCACCTCTTGGGCTGGGAGTCAGTAGAATTTCTGTGAGTCCTAGACTGTCCCTCCCCGAAGGGTCTTCTTGAATCCTAGGCACTTCCCTATTATACCCCAGTTCTGCAAGATAGGAATCGTGCCTGCTCTGCTCCTGATCTATTTCCATTGCTCAGCACAGCATGCTGCAGGTACTCAGTAAGAACTTGTGATAGAGAAGGAGGGAGGGGGAGGGAATGGGGCAGGAACTGGGGAAGGGTTCAATGAGAAATGTGTGCATGTATGACTCTACCAGCTTGTACCTAACAAAGATGTATGATTACAATGCCCCAATAAAGAAAATTACAAAAAAAGAACTTGTAAAATGAAAGAGTGCCTCTGGACTTTGGCTACCTGTACAAATTCAACTGATTTGCCTGTCCATTTCTCCTGCAGTCACTGACAACTCTGGCTGCAGGAGGAGCATCTTACTTGACCTGCTGGTTATATATTTTTAAACCTGATTTCAAACACTTGGCATAAACCTTGTTTGGTTTCCAACTCTGCCTAGTACTTACTGGGTGATGGGGGTCACATCAACCGATGTTTTGATTTTTATTTTTCTTATTAGTAAAGTGGGAATGAAAAATCATACTTTGAGTCACTTAGAGGGTTATTATAAAAGATGCCTCTTTCAAAAGTATGGTAGTGTTTTGTAATCTGCATCTGACTCTGTAGATGTTAGGATGCTTCTTCCTCACTTGTTCTATCTAGGTGGAGTAGCATCCACCAAGGGATCTCCCTAGCCCTTTCTGACTTCTCTGATGGGTGATGGGAGGAGTGGATCCTGTATGGATCTGCTCCCTTCTCTCAACATTCTGGAAGCAGCCTGCCTGTGGGAAGCAGCTATTTTTTGTGTCTCCTCTCAATGCATCTTACAGAGGCAAGCTTGATACCCAGAGCTGCCTGAGGCTGGGGTGAGGGAAGGGAATCAACGTCGATAATAGAGTGAAATCAAGCCAGCTGTACTCACCCGCTTAGGATGCAGTCTCTAGTCTTGTCCTTACTGATGATAACAACATTGTTCTGATATGTCTTGTCAGACTCCAGGGCCTCTCTTTCCATTCTGAATTCAGGTGGGGAAAGGGATATTATTAGTTGAGTCCCTTCAACACCAACATTTGTCAGTTTTGATTGTTCTTATTAGAAGCCGTCCCAGAATTCTTTGCATTTGGAATCCTGAGAGTGGTACTAAGTAATTCGCACTCTTGAGCAGCACGACTTGAGTTAAGGACTCTCGATGCTGAAGACCAAGGTCACACAGCTGCTTGGTGGTGGGGACATGGCTGCAGTCGCCAGCTGCCTGTAATCTCTTTCCTGGAGTCAACTCCATCCTCCTTTCCCTGCCTGTGCCTGCCAGGGTCCCATCTCAGGTTCCAACCCTGTCACTCCAGTGCTAGCTTTGTCTCTCCTATTCTTGCCCTCCCCCGCCCCAACCTTGAATCTAGGTCTCTCTTTAAATCTCCCCCAAGGAAACATCCCTTTCTCTTGGCATCTGGTGATTGACTCTCTGGGAGAAGTGAGCAGTGCTGATGTGTATGAAGGGTGCTCTGGAGAAATAAATTGTGCAGAGGATGAGTGAGAGCTTGGAGAAGAAATGCTGGCTCTGGCAAAAGACATAGGAACCTGGAGGCTGCGCCCACCCCTCTGTGAGTGATGGACCTGTTCAGTGTGAGTTACTGCCACATGCCCGGTTATCATTTTGAGTAGTTCAACGTGGTTGCAGGAGGAGCAGTCAGGTGCTTTCTGCAGTCATTTCAGTAGTCACCCGAGGCTGATTTTGGCATGGGGTGCTTGCTGGCATATGAATACCAGGAGAAAATTTAGTTAAAGTATTAGCAAAATTAATCATATCTTGATCGTGTTTTAGACCTTGGTGATAGAAAGTCCATGGTGTGAACCAGGAGGGAGGCCGCCAGGTTCTTAGGATCCCAAGGTTTCCATACTTGGTAACCAGTGTAAAAAGTCAGTTGTCTGCTATCTTTACAAGATATATGTTAGATTTATAAGACTTATTACTGAAAAGATGCATTCAGAGTCAGGGCAATGTGGAACTAATATCACTCAATAAGAGGTCAGAAAACTGGTTTGGAATTTTAGATTAGTCCCTGTCTAGCTATTTGACCCTGAATAAATGACAAGACCTCACCAAACCTCAGTTTCCCCATCTATGAAATGAAGAAAAAACCATAACTGTGCTTCCTAATCTGCAGAGGCATTGTGGGGATCAACAGAGATAATACATTTGAAATTACTTTAT
>PVLC010050209.1:0-10233 GCA_004027655.1 Graphiurus murinus | reverse complement strand
GCCACGAACCCATATCCTCTGGTCTCAGCCTCTCAAGTACTGGGATTACAAGCATGTGCCACCATGCCTGACTTGACTATAATTTTTTAAAAAGAGTAATTTTGGTGGGTTTAAAAACAAGATGAAACTAAAGTACTAGGATACAATAGGGGTTTGAGAAGGACTAAAGTGTTCTAAGGTGTTTACATTTTTGGGAAAGAGGTTGGAAATATTGATTGCCTTTAGACTCATTAAGATAAGTTATTTGCATAAGCATCTCAAGATTCCCACTAAAAGAATATAAACAGAATGTAAAACTTCCAAACCAAAGGAAAACAAAATATAACTAATTTGCTAGAATGGAGATGGAGAAGGAGAAAAAAGTAAAAAAAAAAAAGAAAAAAGTAAAAGTAAAAAGTAAAGATAAAAATGACCTAGTGAGGCACTCTGCAACTTAGTGAGACTCGGTTTCAAAATAAAGAATAAAAAATAGGGCTGGGGGTATAGCTCGGAGGTAGAATGCCCCTGAGTTCAATCCCCAGTACCGCAAAAAAAAAAAAAAAAAAGTAAAGAAAAAAATGAGACACAAAATAAAATGGCAGAAATAAGTCTACTAATGATCACTAACCATGATGATTCTAATGGGATGACACTAAACGTTTCTGAATGCACAGTTGATGCTAGGCACCGAGGATACACAAATAGACAAATGACAACATCTGTCAGGAAGAAGCCCACAGTCTAGCAGGGAGTAGGATGGGGTGGGGATGGGGACAAGCAGAGCAATGACCATGGGCTCAGTGTCACAACCAAGGGGAGGGAACACAGAGTACCTCGGGGCCAAGGGGAGAGCAGCTCACTCAGCCTGAGTGAGCTTCTGGAGATGGTGACCCCTAGCTGCCTCCTGAGGGGAGAGTAAGAAGACACAGGGCTAGGAGGTGAGCCAGGCAAGGTCCGTAGCTTGTGCATATGCAGAGCACAGAATACGGCACACTCTGGTCCCACCGTCTTTTGCTACGGATGAGCAACTGGAAGCCCAGGAAGGGAAGGAGACTGCCCCAAGGTCACCCAGCTAATTGGTAGCAGAACCAGGATCTGTACTGTACCCAGGACTCCCATCTCCTCCACACCCCCTTCCTGCTGTGCCTTAGGTTTGGAGACTCTGGCAACTTTGAAAGTGAGCTGTGTGTGGGGGGGGTGGATCTGTCTCTGGCCTATCCCAGGCTGGAGCGGAGCCAGCAACGGGCAGTTTCCAGGGCTGAGCTGCCCAGCTCACCCCAAGGAAGCCTCAGCCTCCAGCTACAGCACCGAAGCCAGGTTTAATCATTAACTCCAAGTTCACAGGACTGGAGCTGGAGCTCACAGGATCTGGGGAGCAGGCTGGGTCTCCAGGGAGCTACGAGAAAGATGGCTGTGGAGGTGGGAAGAAACCCAAGTCTAGAATGAGGTTTTTCATTCCTGAATGAATCTACACTCTGGGCTCAGGATCAAGGGCTCTTGCCATACTCTCAGTTTTTTGGAGCTCACATACAATATGTGTTAGTTGGATTTTGGGACTTTCTTTCCACGTACATAGCAGATTGTGCTTTGTCTGGCACAGCCCTCACCCTGCAGGGCAAGTGGTCACTCATCTGTCTACCCTGCTAAACGGTGACCCACATGGAGGGTTGGACTTGTCTTTCATCTCTGCATCCTCAGCACCTGGAGCAGCCTGGAACATAGTTGGTGCTCATTAAATATTTGTGAATGGGTTAAATAAATGAGGCCCTAACTCTGCCTAAAGATATTCTAAATATCTTGATTTTTTTTTTTTCAAATGAAAAGAAATGGAACCAGGAGTGGCGGTACAAACCTGTAATCCCAGTGCTTGGAAGGTCGAGACAGGAGGATCACAGATTTGAGGCCAGCCTCAGCAACTTAGTGAGACCCTGATTCAAAATAAAAAAATTAAAAGGGCTGGGGGTACAGCTCACAGGTAGATTGCCCCTGGGTTCAATCTCCAGTACCAAAACAACAACAAATCAAAAACAAACAAACAAAAATGGTTTTGTTTAAAGAGTTCAACAGAGGTTCACAAGAGATACTCTGCAGTATCATAAAGTATAATTGAGTCAATGATATTCCTGGTCTAAAAGAGATGAGATATTCTTAAAGAGTAATCTTCTCTTTTTTATCTATCAGCATTTGGATAACTGCAGAGTGTGTATACATATACATATATGTATATTTGGGGGAGGGTGCTAGGGATTGAACCCAGGGGCATTCTACCTCACAGTTACACCCCCAACCCCTTCATTTTTTATTTTGAAAACAGGGTCTCTCACTAAATTGCCGAGAGTCTCATTACATTGCTAAGACTGGGCTTGAACCTATGATCCTCCTGTCTCAGCCTTCCAAGTACAGGGATTACAAGTGTGTGTCACTGTGCCTGGCTGCAGAGCATATTTAAGGTTGTTTTGGCATTCTCGGGAGATGGGTGCTATTCGAGCATGAGACAACATTTTATTGAGGAAACAAAAGCCCTGTGGAGGGCAAATTCCACCAGCATAACAAAGCTAACTGCCCCTTATAAATTGCTGAAATGTGCCGGGCGTGGTGGCGCACGCTTGTAATCCCAGCATTCGGGAGGCTGAGACCGGAGGATCCGGGTTCGCGGCCAGCCTCAGCTACCTAGTGAGGCACTCCACAACTTAGTGAGACCCAGTTTCAAAAATAAAGAATAAAAAAAATAGGGCTGGGGGTGTAGCTCGGAGGTAGAATGCCCCTGAGTTCAATCCCCAGTACCGCAAATAAAATAAAATAAAATAAAATAAAATAAAATAAATTGCTGAAATGTGCAGCCCGTCACTGGAAAGTCGTTGCGGTTGCCTCACAACATCCTGGGAGTGCACCTCTAAAGGATTTCTGGCTTCCGGTAAAGAAAACTTCCACTTGGAAGGCAAGGAGCAGGTGGCAGATGATTTCTGTCTCTTGCTGGTGGCCTGTTTCCTATCTGTAGAAGCAGTCATGTTTTTTTCCCACGAGGTTCCTGTTAGGACTTAATGGTACGATGACCTATAAAATCCTTGGCAGCTAGGAGATGCTCCATCGCAATGCAAAGATCTCCTCTCTCTTGACAGTAATACTCCTATGGAGATACAATCTGCTCTTGGATGCCACGTGAGTGATGCCTGACAATTCAGATCCCAGACTGGAAGGGAAAGGATCACTCTGCCGATACTGGCAGTATAAATGTTTGTTTCTAGTGTTGGTATAGCCAGTGCCAGAGGATGCTGGGAGAAGAATCTTCTCTTGCAGGAATAATTGCTCTCCTGGAAAAGCCAGCTTGCCTGGTTGGAGTTGAGCCAGAAAGAGTGATTCTTGCCCTACCAAATTCTGCATCACCCCAAGGTCTTAGAATCTGAGGAAATCTGCCCATGTCAGGGAGCCTCCTTTTGGACCAGCTTCTGGGTGTGCATTCATTTGCAGGTTGGTGGCATAGAATACAGCCAGTTTGCAATTGTCTTATCTGACCACCTATAGTCCTCAGAGTTCTGTAAGTTGTTCAAGGTTCTAGCACTTGGTGAATGTTACATTAGGAGGTTCAGGACAGACCCCAGGTTTGGATTCCTCCGGCATCCCACCTACCCTAGGTCTCAGAATCTTGAAGCACAAATTGCCTCTGCAAGGAATTAGGAGATGCTGAGCTGTTCTTGCCACCTGATTTCTTTCCCTTTCCCTTTCCCTTTTCCATCTCTCTCCTCTGCTCTAAAAACTGAGATAAAATGAGAAGTAAATTGCTAAGGGAGATCCTCTCCTGGGGCAAATTTTCTGCCTTTGCTTACAGGCACGGAGACCCTGAGTGACAAGGCCGGTTTCGGGGCACTCTCCCAGAACCAGCCCTGGGGTGACAGGTGCAGGCAGGACGGACCCTTTCATGGGTGGGGGGAGGGAATAAAAAGAGGAGGAGGAAGAAAGACTGTGTAAGAGACCCCAAGCCGAAACTGCCAGAGAGAGAGAGAGAGAGAGAGAGAGAGAGAATGGGAGTGGGAGGTGGGAGAAAGATGGGGAGGGGGGAAATCAAAGAAAATTGCAAAAGTCAATGGCCTGGAACCAGGGGCAGCCTCAGCAACTGCAGTGTGACTTTGATTCCCCTATCATAACCCTGAATTAAAAATTCAGGCAATTATCTGCATGGCTTCCTTCTGATTAGAATGAGCCGGAGCCTCATTAATGCATCGGCACAGAGGAAAGCCATTAGGGTCTGTGAAATGGAATGTTTCTCTGAGAACAGGTTCCGCTTGATGTAGAATACCCAGCAAAAAGAAATTTCACACATTTTTGTGCTCGGAGTCACAGGACAGCACCCTGCTTCAGGGCTACAGACCACGCCACCGTCGTCCCCTCTCGGCAGGCTCGGGTGAAAGCCACCTTTGTTTCCCAGCCTCTCCCCTGGCACCTCCACCCACTGATGTTGGGTGGAGGAAGGGTGAGGGAGTTGAGGGTCTGCCCCCTCACTCGACCCTAAGATGCCAACTCAGCCTGGACGGCCAGTCTCAAAATCCTTGAGCCATGAGGAGCACCGGCGCTTCCTGGGAACTCATTGTCCTCTTTCGCAAGGACTAGAAGCAAACATATCCAGGACGGTAAAGGTTCTAGACCCCAGAACAGATCAGTGTATCTGTATATCCCTAATCATCTTGGTACTCGCGTGACCCCTGTGGTGACTTGGGCGTCCCAAGGTGGTCCTCCCAGGATCTGGTGAAGGCCAGCCAGTCTTGGGGGCTTGTGGCTTGAGAGAGGGTGAAGGGTTGGAGGCAAGGAAGGCACCTTTTTTCATCCCTTGTTGTGTATGTTCAGAGTTTCCAGAAATGCAAATCTACTGCCCAGGGCCAACGTGAGTGAGCATTTCTACAACATTTAACATTCAGAAACTCTCAAGCATCCTGCTTTAGGATCGCTAAGGTCAGCTTTCTTCCCCTAAGTTATATTACTTACCAAGAGCAGTGTTCCAAAGAGTTACCTTGCATCTCTAGTAAGTTCATCTTTTGTGCTTGACTTTGGTGGGTCTTGAGTTTCTTCATTTCAGATGGAGCAACATTCTTTTAATACAGGGATTCTCAGGATATCAAACATTAATCTTTGGGATAAATAACACCAATAACCTCTTTTTTTTCTTTTCTTCCTTTTTCTTTTTTATTTTTTTTTGGGGGGGGGGTATGGGGATTGAACCCAGGAGTACTCTACCTGTAAGCCACACTCTCAGCTGCCCTGTTTGATTTTATTTTTTATAAAAGGGTCTCACTAAGCTGCTGAGACTGGCCTCAAACCTGCAATCCTCCTGTCTCGGTCTCCCAAGTATTGAGATTACAGGTGTACTCCACCATGCCCAGTTCATCAATAACCTCCTTAGGAGAAAAGCCAGTCTTATTTAGTGAGAATTTTAAAATGTGTGTGTGTGGGGGGGGAAAGTTTGTAGAAAGAGAGCTAGTTACAGTTAACAGGAAAGTGTTACTCTTAAAACTGGGTAAGCCAGGCACTCCCCCTGGCACGGCTGCTAACTATTCAGTGTTAAGAACCAGAGCCAAGTGTCCACCCAAGGTTGCAAATGCAGTGAGCCTGCAGTGAGGGTCATGGAGACCATGCATTACTGATGTAATTTATATCGACAGCGCCCCCTACCGCACATGTGCAAAATAGGGCAACCAGTAGCCCCGGTCTTCGGAAGCGTTCTCAGCCATCTTCCCACATTAGAAGGGTACATTCCTGGTCACTGGGGAGTTTTCATGAAGTCGTGCTTTCAATACTGTAGGAAGTTTTATGGGTGAAAGCTCCTAGAGTTTACATCACCCTCCAATACAAACAAATGTTTGGTGATTCAACTGTGCTCCCTGTGGGCTCTGAGTGTACTGTCTCTAACACTTTCCTGGACCAGCACTGGGCAAAATCAGGTGCAGTTGAGAATTACTTGTAGCTTCAGATGACTTGCATGTCAGGGCTGAGCTCAAGATACTCAAAGTCTTCAGTGGGTGGGAGTTGTCTCTCTGGCTCACCAGTTGGTCTGAGAGCCATAGGAGCAGCCAAAGGTCAGGAGTATGAGCCTTCTCTAGAGGGCCGCTCCTCCACCGCTCCAGAGCCCGGCCTTCTTTCTGCCACTGGAAATGGTCAAATCCCAGCTCTTAGTACATTAGCACCATCTACTGTGTTTCTGTTTTAAATATGGTTTCTATTCCTATTTCTCTTTCTATTCCTTATTTTTTTTTCTTCTCAAGATAACTCAATTTCTACCTTTGTGATCTGACATTCCTCATTCGTTCAACATAGATTTTTTTTTTTAAGCAACTATTATTGGCTATATATTATTCTAGGAACAGGAGCCATAGCAGAATAGAAAGCAGACAAAATCCCTGCTGTAGTGGGGAATACATTCTAGTTTGGGACACAGAAAATAGACAGCAAGACAAATTGAGTGTGTTGTGGCATGATGCTGTGAATAAACACAGCTGGAAAAGGGGGTCGAGGATGATGATGGAGGCAGGGAAGGTTCTCCGAAAAGCACCTTGGAAAACCTTTCTAATCTGCTCTGGCCATCTATCTTTGCTCCTTTGAAACTGGGGCTGCCTCTTAGATTAAACATCCCCAATTATTTCTCCGTCTCTTCCTCCTCCTCCCCCTCTTCTTCCTTCATTGAACCCAGGGGCATCCTACCTCTGAGCTTCACCCTCAACCCTCTTTATTTTGAAACAAGGTCTCACTAAGTTGCCGACTATTGCTAAATTGCTGAGGCTGGACTCAAGCCTGTGATCCTCCTGTTTCAGCCTCCCAGATACTGGATTACAGATGTGCACCATTGTGCCTGGTCCTTTCCCACCTTCTTTAACTTTAGCTTCAGTTCCTCTCTGCTCAAGCTTCATCTTGCAACTATATAGTCACATCTTTGATTTTAATCTCTTTGAGGACAAGGGTCCTTTCTTCTGTTCTTTGGCTTGCTACCAGAATGGAGGGGAAGGGAACAAGTACTTCTTCTCTGCTAGAAACACAGTAGTCTAGTCCCCACAAACTTCTGCAGGCTCCGTATCATTGTCCTATTTTATCAATGAAGAAAATGAGGCTCAATTTACCAAAGAGTACCCAACACTAAGTGGCAGAACTGAGATTCCAACACTGGTCTGTTTGACACCATAGTTTGTACTGTTCCTGTACAATGAGTAAGATTGTCAATGAGTAACGAGTACAAGAAAGGAAGAAGCTCCATTCCTCCAAAAACCGCTCCACAAAAGAAGCAATTAAAGCCTCCCTCTCTACTGGATTATAAATCTTTTCTCTACTACTAACTGGGTGATCACGGGCACCTTGCTTCCCCTTTCTGGGGCACATGATGCCTCTTTGTAAACTGAGGTTAGATCAGTTGATTACCCAGGTCTTTCCTGATATGCTACAGAATAGAATCTCCTCCTTGGGATGGGGTGAATGGTGAAGTAACTCCACTGCATCAAGGTCTAAATCCCAGTTTTTATTAAGAGACCTAGAACAGTCAGGAGTGGTGGCACATACCTGTAATCCCAGAACTTGGGAGGCTGAGATAGGAGGATTGCAGGTTTGAGGCCCACCTCAGCAACTTAGTGAGGCCTTCAACAACTTAGTGAGACCTTGTTTCAAAATAAAAAATGAAACAGGGCTACAAGTAAGCTCAGAAGTAGAATGTCCTGGGTTCAATCCCTGGTAACCCCCTACACACACACACACACACACACACACACACACACACACATACACACACACACACACACACACACACACACAGAGAGAGAGAGAGAGAGAGAGAGAGAGAGAGAGAGAGAGAGAGAGAGACAGAACAAAACAGAACAGTTTGTTCTTTCAGTTAAAATCTAACATGTACCAAACACCTACAATGTATTGGGACCTGGTATGTGTTGAGGATACAGAGATAAACTTTTATTTATTTGTTTATTTTTGTATGGAGGATTGAATTTAGGGTCATTCTACCTCTGAGTTACACCTCTAGCCCCCTTTTTTTAAAAATTTTGAAAAGATCTTGCTAAGTTGCTGAGGGCCTTGCCACTAAGTTGCTGAGGCTGGCCTTGAACCTGTGACCCTCTTGTCTCAGCCTCTCAAATACTGGGATTACAGGTGTGCACCACCACGCTCGGCTCAGAGATAAGCTTTTAAAGCATGTTCTCAACCTGTGATATGTGTAAAGGGACAGACAAATGAGGCAACAGATCATTACAATACTAATAATGGCTGATATCTGACATGGAGCTCACTCTTTGCCATAAATGGTTCTGAGCACTTTGCACTGTTTAACTCACTGTAATCTTCCCCATTGCCCCATGAGGTGGGTGCTATTATTACTCCTATTTCACAAGTGAGGAAACTGAGGCACGAAGAGGCATTTATGTCCAAAGGATATTGTGAACATTCAGAGTACGTAAAAAGTGTTTATTTACAAGGCCTTAAATAATAATAGACAGCTTTGCAAAGTGATATTGTGCATTGTTAACCGGTGGTTTTGTTCCTTTGATATTTTCTGTTATTCCTTGCTTGTGTGGCATTTAGGATCAGCTGCACACACCCAGGTAGAAGGAAGTAATTTTCTGTAAAGAGCAGAGAAAGCTTTAGGGTTTGGAAGCTCAAAATTCATGACTGTGAGCTGGGCATGGTGGTGCATGCCTGTAAATCCAGTTCTTGGTAGGCTGAGACAGGAGGATCCCAGGTTCAAGAACAGCCTCAGCAACCTAGGGATACTCTGAGCAACCTAGTGAGACTCTGTTTGCTTGTTTGTTTGTTTCTTTCTTTCTTTCTTTCGCGGTACTAGGGATTGAATTCAGGGGCATTCTACCTCCAAGCTATACCCACAGCCCTATTTTTTATTCTTTATTTTGAAACTGGGTCTCACTAAGTTGCGGAGTGCCTCACTAGGTAGCTGAGGCTGGCCACCAACCCGGCTCCTCCGGTCTCAGCCTCCCAAATGCTGGGATTACAAGTGTGCGCCACCACGCCCAGTGTGAGACTCTGTTTCAAAATAAAATAGGGTTGGGGGTGTAGCTCAGAGGTGGAATGCCCCTGGGTTCAATCTCCAGACTGCCCCCCCCCACAAATGGCTGTGAGGTAACTCAGGATATAAAACAAACCAGGTGAGTTAGAACCAGTCTTCCTGCCCCCAAAAAGGCATGCATACACATGTCCTAGGACATGGAGCCACTGGGTTCTGGCCCTGAGCAGGAAGGGCTGGTGTTAGCGGTGTCTGAAGTGGCTCTGCAGAGTTTGCTCCCTGGCGCTCAGGGTGAGAGCAAAGCTCTGAGTCTGAGCATAGACGGAGGCAGGAGTCTCAGCCATGTGCTTTCCCTCCGACAGCGACAGCGCAGTGCAGCTAGTAGAATGGATTGGAGAGAGTCAACAGACCCGAAGGGGGCCCTAGAATACCTACAAGGGAAAATGCAGCCTGGAGGAAATGGCATCCCAGGACTCCAGGGTAGGGAGTGACTGTCTCCTGGCAGTGGGGAGCAGGAAGTGGTGGGGAGAGGCCTGGACAGAATGGAAGTCCTGCAGCAGGGACCTCTTTGGCCTTGTTCACGGTTCCATCCTGCGGGTCTAAGTGAGGTGATTGGCAATCAGTAGATAGATATTTGGTAAATGAATGCAGCTCTAGAATCAGGTCTTTGGTTTAAAACCTCAGCTCTGCCTCTTACTGCTATGTAATCAATCCTTAGGTAAGTGCCTTACCACCTCCATGCTTTGTCTGGAAAATGGGGATAAAAATAGTGCAGATTGGTATTTATCTAAGTTAAAAAGGAGCAAATGCATGTGAAGTACTTTGTGTCTAGCCCAGTGGAAGTGCTTGATAAAGTATTTGCTCTCGGTAGCAGTGAATGCCATGGCCTGGACCCTGACTCTCCACCTCACTGCATTAAGTACTTCGAAGAAAAGATGGGGACTCCAGAACTGGCTAAGATGAGTCCCCCACCCCCATGATCCAATGGAGACTTCTAATGGAAATTAAGCTAAGGGCTTTTAAATGAAATATTAACTTTGCTTGCACAATTGATTTTGTACGTTGCTACTCACTTTTAGAACAGCAAGAGGGACATCAGCTGTCCTTAAGACATCTTTGCTAGCATTTTAAATCCAGCGGCTTTCTCCCTAGTGGGCATGCTTACACTTAGAACTTGCTCCTCTTTCTAGAAAACCACAGCCCTCCAGGCAAGTGGTCACTTGCAAATCTGCTAATAAAACTCAACCTTAAGCAAAGAG
>PVLC010050208.1:0-10057 GCA_004027655.1 Graphiurus murinus | reverse complement strand
GCTCGGAGGGCTGATTTCTTGGCCGGACTCCCTGTGCCCTGTGTCTCTGCTGATGGTGGGAGCAGCAACCCAAAGGAGGGTTGGCATTCTTGCCTGAGATCAGGGGCTCAGGTTCCAGGCCGCCCCAGCACCTGCCTAGACCCCAGTTTCTCCTGTACAATGGGGAGTCAGACCATGTGAGCCCCACAGCCCCTCACACTCTGAGTCTCTGAGCCAGAGTATGTGCCTGGACCTTCTCCCTAATGATATCCAGAAGCTGATCCCAGGATTTGAGAGCCATTGTGCCCAAGGTCAAGCCAGATGGTCAAGGTTGCATAAGAGAAGCAGCAGGGTGCCGGGACTGGAGGAGCTCAGGTTTACAGGAAAATGCCAGGACTCCCAGAGCACCAGTTGCAAACCTTCATGCCAGCAAGGGGCCACTGAGGGAGATGGCCCTAGACCGGCAGGCTCTCAGCTGGAACCCGAGACAGGAAGGCAGGCAGATAGCACCCACCTGCAGGGTCGGCTCTACCCAACTCTCTGCCAGGCCTAATCAAGGCCCCAGGGTCACCTCAGACCACAGGAAGATGGGTCAGAGCAGGGCCAAGCCCAAGAGGTCTCTATGGTCTCTCACTTTTCCCTTCCCTTTCCTCTTCCCTTTGATCTGATAGTCAATCAAATTCCCTCGAAGGAGCTCACAGTTTGGTTCAGAGAATAATGAAGGAGTAAATTCCACCAACCCTCTGTGCTTTGACAATGAAAAGTTCCTACCTGTGTGCGTACACATACTTACTGGGGCACATATCACTGTTCTGTGGATGCAGAATTGGGGCACGGGCAGCGGAAAATACCTGTGGTCCCCTCTACCCGGCCGGGCTGACATACTCCAGGCAGCAGTGCCATTTGCAGAGACTTTTAGACTCCCTTTCCCCAGGGGAGACAGCACAGTGGCATACCTACACCAAGCTTTTTTTTTTTTTTTAGGTACTGGGAATTGAGGTAATAGGGCATTCTACCACTGAGCTATACCCCTATCCCTATTTTATCTTTTATTTTGAAACAGGGTCTTGCTAAGTTGCTGAGGCTGGCCTCAAGCCTGTGATCTTCCTGTCTCAGCCTCCCAAGAACTGGGATTACATGGATTATGCCATCATGCCTGGTTTACATTAAATGTTATTAATTTTCATAAATTTAGAAAACTTGACCCCAATTTACTGTTTCTGCTTCTCCTTTGTCTTTAAAAGAGCCTACAATTCCCTTCAGCTAGTCTATTCTTTCCCCTTTGCCTCTCACCCCTGACCCTGGGCCCCTAATCGGTGGCCCCTACCCCCCCCCACCCACACCCTCCACGGTGATGGCTGGAGGAAGATCATTACCATAAGGAGACTGCTCGCCCAAGTAGACTTTTCACGAAGTTATGTTTGTATGCCCGCCACATTGAAATCTTTCAATTTGATCGTCCTCCTGAGATTGTATCTATTTCCTTCCCATTTCGAGAGGCAGCTGTTGATCTCGGTTATAATGGCCTGGTGATTTCTAACAAGCTCCTCGTCCCTGTGCTGATGGCCTTTCTCAATCACATACCTGAACAAGCAAGGCTTGATGTTTCCCCCTTCTATTATCATTAGCTCCATCTTAGTAAATAAAACCCACCTGCTCCCCTCCTCCTTTGCTCGAGACCTCCCTTAACCCTTCCAGGCCCAGGCGCAGCCCTGGGGAGATTTTTCTAGCTACACTTCCCAGTTTATTTACCAAGACAAGTGGCTGCAGCCGGAGCAAGCATGCACTCCTGGTGCACATTCAGAAAGAAGCTCGTAGACATGTATTTTGAAGCTGGGATGTCATTTTTATTTTAAGTTAGAGGGTGATGCTGGGTAAGCTGAGACTGGCAGTTATTCAGAGAGCAGGATGGAGAGACCAGCTGAGAGCTGTGTTGTAAGGTGGGCTGCCGGCCGGCCAGCCAAGGAATTCAGCTGAGCTTGCTTACAGAGTGCCCAGGTGCAGCCAGGACCCTTACCATCCTGCTGAGTCTTATATAACACCAGCCCTCTGATCCTACGGGTCTAAAATGATGGTGCTTCGTGGCAGGACTGAACACTCCTGTGTTCTATCCACAAGAAGAGTTTGCTAAGCAACTTAGTCATTCAACATCAGATTTCAGGACTGCATGTAAATACCTAAGAGGAGAAGCCATTTCCAGGGTGGCAGAAGGTGGATTGGACTAGGAAAGAGAGTCCCAGGTTCTATCTCAGCCTTGCTACTAACAATGCACTGTGTGGTCTGGAATGCAGTATGTGCACTGCACTTGCTCCAACAGTAAGAAAAAGGAATCCAAGAGCCATGTGTGGTGACGCACACCTGGAATCCCAGTACTTGGAAGGCTGAGACAGAAGAATCGCAGGTTCAAAGCCAACCTCAGCAACTTAGCAAGGTCCTGTTTCCAAATAAAAAATAATATAGGGCTGGCAATATAGCTCAGAGGTAGAATGCCTCCTAGTTCAATCCCCAGCAACACACACACACACACACACACACACACACACACACACACACACACACAATCTAAGGCCAGGCTTTTGCTTTGATGTTCTAACTAGAATTCCTCTGTGCCTCTTCCCAGCCCATTTTCCCTAAACATGTCCCAGAGCCCACTGACCATGCCTACTTTCTTCCCATAGATCAACATTTACTGACTCCCTCTCTCTGCCAAGCAGAGAGTCCCTGTTCAAGGGACTAAGGGTAGAGATGGGAAGAAAAATGAATGATGATGCTATGCTCTTTTGGAGCTTAAGTTCTAGTGGAAGGAGGTAAGTCATACACACACACACACACACACACACACACAGAGTCACGTACCACGTAATGATGCTTCAGTCAACAACAAACCATGTAAACAATGATGGAGTTCTAATAAGATGATAATGAAGCTGAAAGAGTCCTATTGCCTAGTGACATCAAAGCTGTCATAATGCAGCAGGGGAACACAGTACTCACGTGTTTGTGATAATGCTGGCGTAAACAAACCTACTGTGCTCCTGGTACTATAAAAGTATAGCACCACAGCTCTGTGCAGCACACGATACTTGATAATGAGAATAAATGACTGTTACTGATTTGTATACTCACTATACTTCTTTTGTTTTGCAGTGCTGGGACTCAAACACGGGGACTCATGCATGCTGGGCAATCCCTCTAGCATTGAGCTACGCCCCTAGCCTTTTTCCTATACTTTTTAATCATTATTTTAGAGTGTGCTCCTTGAGAAACAAAGCTGACCATAAAACAGCATGCTGTGTTCTGCCAACAGCAGCCTGACACAGCTGGTATTTACCGCATCTCTTGACTATACCGAGAGGCCACGTGGGGTGATTGACCTCGACCATCCAGATCTGTGCAAATACTCTATGGTGTCTGCACAACGACGCAATCGCCTGACAGTGCATTTCTCAGAAGGTGTCCCCACCATTAAGCAGCACGGGACAGCACGTAAACGCCGATGCACACATGGTCTCTCGGAAGGAGGAAATCATTTCAGAAAAGCAATAGGAATACAAAGTCCAGAAATAGGGGGCAAGGAAGGGTGCTCTGGACAGGGAAGGCCTCTTTAATTAGCTGAAGGAAGTGAGTGAGTTCACTGCAATGGTGACTAGAACAGTGGCCCAGAGGTGGGTGCCGCAGGGGTGAACAGAGACCTGGAGGGGACTGCTGTCCTGAGCAGAGCGGGCAGGGAGGGCAGCTGGAGAAGAGGTCAGAAAGGCAGCCAAGGCCAGCACAGGCGGAACGTTAGGAGGGCCAAATCCCACTGCAAAGAGATTATGCTCTGTGTCTTTGTTGAGGAAAGTTTCATAACTCCGATTTTTTTATTCATTTCAACGAGCCTCCCTTAAGACATCTGATTAATTCAAGTGAGGGGAGTTTGGCTCCAGGTTGATGGAGAGGTGCAAAAAGCTCACAGTCAGTGAAAAGTGAAAAGGCTAATGAGTGGAGAAAATATAGTGATCCTCGGGCAAGCCTCGTGGGTGGGTAAGGCTGCTGAACACGCTGCTGTGTGCCCAGTGGACTTCTGTTCTCCACCCCTCTCCCCATGGAGGGAAAAGACCCCTCAAAGGGGCTGGATCGGACTCTGGGGAGAAGGCAAGATGGGACCAGAGGATCCTCCAGCCAGCAAAGAAGAAGAGCAATTCTGCCCTGGAGCAGAACCCTTACTTCTCCAGGGCCTATCAATGCTGAGCACAATGCTTGCACCAGAAAGGGAAGCCAAGAAGTCAGCCAGAGAAGGTTCGAAAGGAGAAGGATGAGTGAAGGAATTCTGGGAAGCACATGATTGGATTCTAAGTCTGTACTGAGCTGCATTGCTAACAGGGCCCAGCAACTAGGGGTGACTCATGTGCATGCACATGCATGCCCTTGGAGCACCCATCTTGCTGCCAGAAATCAATCAATCAATCAAGCGTGTTGACTGCTGAAGGAGGTAGCCTCCCCTTTGAGTCCTGTCGCTGTCAAATTCCATTCTGCAATCAGGATCACCAAATCCAGGCAGATGCCCGGGACTTGGACCAAGGCTGAGCTCTCCTCTGGAGACCACTAAACTAAAGCTCTGCCCTAGCGGCAACAAGGCCAGGCCTGTCCTCTGAGTGGGGTCCATTGTAAGCTGCAGACTCAGGGAGGAAGGCCCTGGGTGGTGGGAGCTCCCCAGTTCTGCCCCCCCGATGGCCAAAGAACATGATGCTCACAGAGCTAGTTCTACTCTTGCCTTCCATCCACAGCAGGACCCCCCGGCAGTCATGGCTGCATACCCAGATCTTTTTCTAGACCTGTCCTCTCCAGTGCTGCCCAGTAAGAAGCCAGAAGGTACATTTGAGGGGATGGGTGAGGGCTCGTCACTGCAATGGGATGACAGCAGCCCTGGACCACTTCTAATGATCAGTACCATCGAGTCCTCCATTTGGAAGAGGAGGCTTATTCAGCCGCCCCGTCACCATGAGGCACTTGGGTAGAAATGCCCTAAATGCACTTCCCAGAGGGAGTGTGTTAGCACAGATCCTTCCTGTCCCCATTGCCCTCACACTCGGCCAGCTTTCTAGCAAAACGGGAATTAAGAGCAATTTTCAGGTTGCCGGGGCCCCCGAAAGAGCCCTTTCATCTTCCGCTGAGGATAAAAGTAGAGGGTGGCCTGAGCCAGCAGGTGTCATCCCACAGGATTTATTTGGCCAACCAGGCTGGACTCTGATGTTCAAATAGAATGTGTGAAAACACAGGCCTTTATCTTGAATTGTCAACCTCTCGTGGGGAGGGGCAGTCACTGTGCAGGCCTAGGAAAAAGCAAGCATGTTTTTTGTTGTTTTTCCTGGAAGCCTCTCGTCTGGTCTGGCTGCAGGAGTTTCAGTATCCCAAGGTGCTCGCCACAGTGGTTGTACAAACTCCCACCCGCAGAGGTGTTTAAGGGGAATTAGTCACTTTCTGCCTGGGTGGGCCGCATGCTGGAGACCCCTCTGTAATATCTGCGGCTGCTGGGTGGGTTTTCCAGGTCGAGGTGGTGGTGGTGACTCAGTTGAGGAGGGCACATTTGAGGCCAGACTGGGGTGGGTTGTTGCTCCCCATAGCCCCAGGGTTGCTTGTGTAGAAAAGCCATATTGCAGGAGAAGGAACGGGCCAGAGGTGCCCGATCATCAGCCGTACCCAGGGCGAGCAGCCCTCCAGAGCTCTGCGTGAGGCGCACGGTGAGAAATTGAAGCAACCAAGCGGGGTGGCAGTATTTGCTGAAAGAGAGATGAATTTTGTCTCCTCGCTAGTCATTTTGCACCAGACCGGCAAATTTAGAAACGCCGAACCCTGTTGCAGAAGGAGGCTGGAGAGGAGGCCCTCTGCCCTCTTGGTGCACAGATAAGGAAAGTGGAGGCCAGGGAGGAGGCCAGAGAGAATAAGTGACGTGCCCACAGCCAGCTGGGACTCTCAGGACCCTGTGGGCAGCCTAGCCTTCTCCATGTACCCAACCCTCCTCCACTCTAGCCCCAGGTCCTTGTTCTTGGCCACAGGTCCTCCACCCGCCCACATGGGGGCCTCCCTCTGGCTCACACAGAAGCCTCTGTGCCAACGAGGGAGCGAGGCCACCTCCTCAGGCCTGGGGCTCCGCGCAGGTGCATGGGTGGCGAGTAGAGTGCCACTGGGTTTCAGCCCAGTCTCCCTTCTGGCCTCTCACTGCATAACCTCACCGTGGTACATGCAGCCCACGCTCCTGCCCACACCTCTGTGGGTCCAGCACACAGGCCACCTGGTTTCATTTCTTGCACCCCGGGCTCCAGGGCTCCAGGGTAGGGCCGTTCCTCTGAGCTGTCCCAACCACTAGCTCGCCGGGGAGTCCTCATCCCTGCCCACCCTGGCCGACCTGCCCTCTCTCTTCTTCGCTCCAAGGCTGATTTCAGCCCCCTCGGCCATCAGTCTCTCCCTCAACCTCCTGGATGGACAGCTTGGACTCCGTGGGCATCTAGAGCAGGGAGTGGCAAATCACTGCCCAACGGGCCAAATCGGGCCTGTGCTTGCTTTTGGAAATAAAGCCATCTCGTCTGGGATGGCTTTTGAGCTGCAGTGGCAGAGTCGGTAGTACAACTGAGATGGCACCGCCCTGCAGAGCCTAACATCTCTCCTGTCTGGTCCGTCTTAGGAAAAGTTTGCTGATCCCTGATGTAGAGCAACCTGTCTGTGGCTCAGAGACGTGCAGGGACTTGGCTAATGTCACTAGCCGATGGGAAACAGAACCAGGGCTTGAACCAGGGTCCTCTGACTCTTTCCAGCCTAGCCTGGGCTCCTCAGGGAAGGAAAATTACTAATAGGTTGTGAAACCCCCGCCTTGTTGCCAGACTTTTTCTCCAAGAAGCAGCACACAGAGGAGACAGCTCTGCTTAGGAAGCAGAGGATGACTTGGAACTCCCCCAAACTCAGCTCTAGAGGCCCAGGGCTACCTCCCTGCACGGAGCCCCTGGGCGCCCTGTGTTAGCAAAGCTCACTCTGCTCTTGCCTTGAGCGCGACCAGGGGCTGCACATTAGCCACCCACCCATAGGCTCTGACAACTCCACTCAGCTCCCGTGACTAATCAAAGCTTCCCCTTCTCTGAAGCTGGCACACTTGCTCTAGCAGCCAGTCCTCTGCCTTCATGCGTGGAGAGGGGGCAGCCAATCAAAGGGACTCCAGAGAGTGTGACATTTGGATGCTCTGTAGCCTGCGTCCCTGGTGCCTTGCAGATCAAATTCACTCTGCTTTACAAATAACACAAGGACAGTCCCTTTTTCCTCTCTCCACTCTTCCTGCCCACTTGGCTCCACTTGACAATGCTTCCAAGAGCACAGCCCAGGGGTCTGGTGACAGCCCTACTCTCTTGTCTGCCCCAGAGGATCCACAAAAGCTTCTTAGGACACAGAAAGCAGAAGGGAGGGGAAGTTCCAAAGTTAAACCCAAAAGAAAGATCTTGGCCAGCAGGGCAGATGCCAAATTAGGGAGACCCCGCGGTAATGGGTCCAATGGGCAAGGGAGCAGGGTGGCTGAGAGCCCACTGTGTGCCAGAGAGCTGGCAGGTTATCTCATGGGATCTCGACACCACCCTTTGAGGTGAGACTGACATCGTCATTTTACAATGAGAAAACTGAAGCTCCGACTGGGCATGACCTTCCAGGTGGTCAGGGTAGACCCGGAATTCAAATCAGGTCTTCCCGATTCCCAAGTGTATTCTCTCCTCTTAACCCTGGGCCCCCCAAGGCAAGAGCAGTCCAAGGTCAAGCAAGCTGGATCCCAGCTGGTCAGTGTCTTTCCTGGAGAGGCTGCCTTCTGGCCAAAGCCAATTCCCAACAAGGTCATTATCATCCCAGCGAAAATGGGATGGCAAACACGAGAGGGAATGCCTATCTCCATCCTTCCCTGCCTCACTAGAAAGGCCGGAGCTGTGTCGCTGTTTCTTCCCCCTCTCTCCTCCCTTCCTCCAAGTCCATGGCATCCTTATCTCAGGAAGTCATTTGCAGGACTCCCTCCCCGCTGCCCTGAGGCTCCCAAAGTGCCAAGGGTGCTGGAGAGGAATGGCAGGTGCAGCGACAAGACCAGATTAACTGGAGCCCCCCAGGGAAGTGGCTGCCTCCATCCATGTGCACAGGCAGGGCACGCCCATGGGGCAGCTCAAGCCAGGGAGTCAGCCTAGCAGAATGGCTAAAGTATCAACTTTGGAGCCAACCCACCCAGGTTCGAGCCTGAGCACTGCCACTTACCCTCTGTAGCATCTCAAACAAGATAGGAGCTTCTCTATGCCTCAGTCTATTCATCTGTAGACTGGGGATGTAGCACAGACCTCGCTGAGGCCCAAGGAGGATTTAGCAAATTAATACGAGTGCAATTTCACAAGAGCATCTGGTACACATGCTGACTATGTAAGCATGGGTTAAATCTTGGAGGTACATATTTTTAAAATATCTATATTTGGCTTTGTTTTTTGTTTTCAGTAAAGTTATTAAAAACCTCCCAAAATGTTCTTATTTTTCTGCCATGGAAGGTGTAGCACAAAACCCTACTTCACACCAAAACGTGACAAGTAACATTCTGGTAAGCTGATACTTTGCACTGCCCTGATTTTGTGTTAACATCTTTGTGAAGATTTCGAAGCCCTATTTCCTTGCTTATTTTAGCATAGGAGGTTTACAAGGAAGTAGTACAGCTGCGTTTTTGAAAAACATATCAGAACACTTAAATACAAAAAGCAGCTTCCTTAGCAGCCTGGGCCTGCTCCCGTTGTCCAGAATATTGGAGGCATACCTCAAGGAAGGGCAGGAAAACCGGCCTGGCTTCTTAGTGTCTACCTCAGAGTTGGCTTCTGTCTCCTCTGCCCCCCTGCTCCCTTTCTCTCTTCCCCCTACTTCCAGAGCTAGAGTCAAGAAGGCCTTTAGTCATCATCCAAGGCACCTTTGCAGATGACATAACCAAAAGTTGAACCAGGTGACAAGGCTTAAGTGACTAGAAGTCAGCCTCTCAGCCACTTAGACCCACCGCAAAGAATGTCACCCACCTTATTTATCAGTTTGGTTTCCAAATGACTTTGACTTTTCCTAAAAACTTCAAGCCATTTTTAAAGGCTGGATATCTACCCTCAAGGAGACTCTTTAAAAGAATGAGGATCGGGCTATGACTACATTCCCGTGTTAACATGGAGATGGTGACCATCTCCTGATGTCTTCACCTTCTTGCCAGGTGAGTACCTGACTTAAACTCACCTCCCAGATAAGAAAATACTGGCTAAGGACTCCTCCCACCAGGAGCCAACAATGACATCCCTTCCCCTGATAGTGACAGGATGGCTCCCCTGCAGCCCCGAGCCACAGGCCCGCCTTCCTTTCCCCCTCCTGACACCTGTATGCACTCAAGCATGCGCATGGACACACATTCACATACATGGACACATTCACATACGTGGACATGCACATACACACACATTCACACACATGGACACACGTGCACATGTATACACACATTCACATCCAAGTGTTCACACAGGTGCACACACTCTGCCTACAGGCACCCTCTGTCCTCTCTGGGGAGAATATGATAGGCCCAGTGTCTCCTTAGAGAAAGAGGGGAGGAGAAAAAGAGTTTGCTCTTTTGAACCCTGACCCTGAAAATAGTCCTCTTCCTTCTTCAGTGGGACCCAAGCAGCCAGATTTCGACCTTCACCAACACACACCTCGAGTACACCAGCAGTCCCAGTGAGACACCCTCCTCCACTCCACACAAGGCAAACAGGGGGTTATGGTTTGGAATGCCCCAAAAGCTCATGTGTTGAAAGCACGGTTCCCATTGCAGGAAGGTTCAGAGGTGGGACGTGGCTGGAGGAGGCGGGTCACTGGAGCCTGGAGGCCTGGAGGCGCTGTCTGGAGGACTGTGTCTGTCCCCGGCCCCCTCCATCTCTCTCTCTGCTTCCCGCCACCATTAGCTGGGCAGCTTTCCCCCACCGCGCCCTGCTGCTGTTCTGTTTCTACTGTGGAGCCGGCCAATCCAGGACTGAACCCGAGACAAAACGAACCTGCCTTCCCCTAACTTGTTCTTGAC
>PVLC010050207.1:0-10182 GCA_004027655.1 Graphiurus murinus | reverse complement strand
ATCAGTTCAGTGAGTGACCTTGACATGATTGTGTAAGTACATCATGTGCCTTAGGGCATCCCTCTGCCCCATGCATCCACTACAATTAAATCAACTTCTTTGCTTATCGAGGATCTCTCCTTTTCATCTGGAGACCCTCTTTTACCCCAACTTCTCCCTAGCATCCGCATATTAGGGAGAACATATGCTTCTTTACTCTTCGTGACTGACTAATCTCACTTAGCATAATGTTTTCCAGTTGCATCCATTTCCCTGCAAAGAACATGATTTTGTTTTTCTTTATGGCTGAGTAAAATTCCATTGTGTACATATCCCATAGTTTTGTAGTCCATTCATCTGTGGATGGACATCTTGACTGCTTCCATAGTTTGTCTATTGTGAATTGAGCCGCTATAAACATAGATACACATGCATCGGTCTGATAGTTTGGTTTCCATTCTTTTGGGTATATACCCAGTAGTGGTATTGCTGGATCATATGGTAGGTTCACTCCCATTCGTCTGAGGGTCCTCCATACTGTTTTCCACAGTGGTTGCACAAGTTTGCAATCCCACCAACAATGTATTAGGGTTCCCACTTCTCCACACCCTAACCAGCAGGTGTTGTTGTTTGTGTTTTTTATGATTGCTGTTCTGACTGGAGTTAGGTGAAAACTCAGGGTAGTTTTGATTTGCATCTCCCTGATTGCCAATGATGTGGAACATTTTCTCATACATTTATTGGAGAAAGGCCCTGTTTTCAAAATCAAAGTACAATATTCCTGGGACTGTAGCTGGCAGTTACAATGCCCCTGTGTTTAATCCAGAGTACAAAAATAGAGTGTCAACCAACATATTCATTTACCAATCACTGGTAACATTGGTTCCTGACATTTCACAGCTCTGGGCCTCCTAGGTAAGATCTCCAGCACAGAAAACTGTCCATTCCCAGGCATGATTTGTCAGGGGCCTCCAGAGACCAGTGACTGTAAGATGTAGAAAGGACAACACCTGGGCACCTGGCTTCCATTTGGGGCAACAGTGAGGTCCATTGTAGCTCCAGGGATCCCCAGGACAGCAGAGGCTCAGAGAATTCTATAGTGCAGTTTATCCACAGCCTATGGCCAAACTTGCCTTGCTCATACCCATCCAAGCAAATCTCTTGTGAGCCCTCTCAGTGGCAATTCCCCTCAAATGTAAAGCTTGTATGTTCATTGTTACATCACCCCCACTGTCTGGAGAAGTGGGATATGGCTGAATGTTGTGAATGCGTGAGTTGTGGCTTCAGGAACTGTATCCATCCCTGAACTTCCTCTATTTTACTTGCTGCTTTCCGCCTGTGAGCAGTGTTCCTCTGCCATGCCTTCTCAACAAAGTCTCTGCCTTGGAAACAGATGACCAAGGATAAAACCACTGAAACCTCCTGAACGTAGAAATCTGGGAGTCCAAGAATCCTTTCCTCATCTAAGTCGTGATTGTCAGATATATTTATCACAGTAATGAAAGAGTTGACTAAAGCAGACCTCCCCACGTCACAGGGTCTATGCAGCCTCAGAATCTCTATCAACACTCAGGATGGGTATTACTACAAAACACAGACAGTAGATTAGCAGCATTGTGATCAGGAAGAATTAAGTTTTGGAGAATCAAAGAGTGTAAGTGAAAACAATCTTCAAGAACACACAAGTTCTTGTGTTAGTAAATTAAGTGTAGATAACCAAGAGGTTAAGGTATTAACGGGACACTTCATCAGTATTTATAGGCAGTGCTGATTCTGGGGGTTCCTCTGCTCCACATCTACAGAAGTAAGAGTGAAATAAAATCTACTATCTTGATGATGCTGCAATGCAAGTCATACCTCAACATTTCCCAGGACAGGAGATAAAGCATTTGTAGATCTCACTATTCCCTTTTCTTTCCTTTTTTTGTGGCAGTGGGGTATTGGAATTTGAATGTAGGATCATTCTACCTGTAAGCTCCACATCCAGAAGTTTTGTTTTAAGTTTTGAATCTGGGCCTCATTAATTTCCTGAGCCTGGACTGGATCCTGAAATCCTCCTGTCTCAGTCCAACAAGTACAGAGATTACAGTTGTGTGACAGCATGCCTGATCACCTTGACTTTCTAAGTTTAAAGACAATCACAAAGACTGTGTTGTGAGTACGAACAATGAGGGAACTGGATAAACTCTACAGATGTTTCAGTTTTGCGTGTTATCTGTCTCTCTCTTTGTCTCTCTCTCTTTGTCACACACACACACACACACATACACACACACCCCACACTGGGCACTGAACACAGTGAAGAACATCATATACTAAGCCACGGAACCTACCCTTCTATTTTTTTAAACAGGGCCTTTCTACATTGCTGATGGTGACCATCAGTGTGTGACCCTTTGCCTGAGCATCACAATGAAAGCACAGGGATCACAGATGTGTGCTACTGGGTCTTACTCAATAGTCCTCTCTTTACAGAATATTCTTATCCTTTTCTCAGGAGGGACAAACTTCAGCCCTTGTAAAATTAGAATCCTGTTTCTGTTTGCTTATTCAGGTCACATATGGACCTTTTGATACCATGCTCAGTGACCAAGTCCAGTTCTCATCACTCTATCAGATGGCCCCCGATGACAGCTCTCTGGCCACTGCAATAGTCTCATTATTGCTGCATTTTGGTTGGACATGGGTGGCTATCTTCATATCTGATGATTTGAAAGGAGAAAAGTTCCTTCAGGGTCTGAGTGTGGAGATGTTGAAGAAGGATATCTGTGTGGCCTTAACACAAAGGCTGCCTGAGATAACTAATATGTATGCATCAAGTATTGCCACTACCATGAATACACTCAGCCTTTCGTCTGCAAACGTGCATGTACTCTATGGTGAACCAGGGAGCCTCGTCATAGTAGACCTGGCAACACCATTATTTCTAACCACTGGGAAGGTGTGGATTATGGCAGACAAGTGGGATATTGTTCAGTTTCAGAAAGAGAACTTTCTGCATTCTTTCCATGGAAGCATCTCATTTTCACATCACCAGGTGGAAATCCCTGGCTTCAAACACTTTCTCCATACAGTCAACCCTTCTCAGTACCCACAAGATTATTACTTCAGTTTTGTGTGGCTTGACGTTTTTCACTGCTTACCTGCTGGGTCATTTTGTGGAAAAGTTGCAGAATGCCTACCAAATACTTCTATGGGTTCTAGGCCAACACACTATGACTTCATAACTGTATCTCCCACCAGCTACCTCATATATAATGCTGTGTATGCCCTGGGCCATGTTCTCCATAGAGTGATCTTGGAGAAAATATCAAAGGGATCTCCAGAGGATGCAGAGCAGACCAGACTTTCTCCATGGCAGGTAAGCCTTCTTCAGAAGCAGGCAAGTGTTAAGAACCTGCTGGCACCTGTGGGCATCATAGTGAGGTGCATCCTGACTGTGTTTTCATCTCTAGATCAGCAGGAAGAGGCAATAAGGAATACAGGCATATTCATACTGGCTCTAGGTATATGTGGAAATGTTTTTCCATGTGTGACATACTCTGCTACTGGAAACTTCCATCCCAAATTATTTAATTAGTTAATTGAAACAGAACAGCATTTTAGATTGCAGTAGGACATGCTGCAAAATATCTCAACACAACTGGTGAGTGACATAGAGTGATAAAAGATTGCTCCATTCTTAAATTTTCTGGGACTGTATCCAATGCCACGAGACATGATTAAAGTATCCATGTTTGATTCTGGGTATTTTATGCATCATTGAAATGGACTTTACCCATTTTGTCTCTATTACTCTGACATTTCCTGGGATAGAAATTATTTTTAAACTGCCACATCCTCCCTCTTTCTTGTTTTATTTTTTAGAAGGAGTACCCCCCTCAGCTGTTTTTAATTTTTTCTGAAAGAGTTTCAGAAAACTTTACTAAATTGCTGAAATGGGCCTCACATCTGTGATCCACCTGTTTCAGCCTCCTAAGTAGTTGGATGACAGGTCTGTTCCATTGATCTTAACTTAGATTTCATTATTCTTCCAAAGTCTAAAAATATTTGGAAATGTGATGAGTGGTTCCAGTCTTAAATAGGAGACCAGTGATTGTGTCTCTCATCTTGGAATGTCCTTCCGAGGTTTAAGATGCATTTTTTCTGGTTATTAACCCTGGTTGATATAAATCCAGAATCTATGTATGAAACACATTAAAAAACACATGCAGAATAGTTAACTTTCTTAATCAAATTTGTAGAGTATAGAATTTAAGTTTAACATGTAGAGAAAGGCATATATGTAAAAGCAAGGCCAGAAACTGTAACCCAAATTGTACTTTCTATTTTTCCTAAAAATAATTATTGATGTGCCATTTCCTTCCTAGTGGAATATGACATATAGAATAGTAGGTCAGTTTCTCCAGATGGATTACAAAGACATAATGGAAGATGTTTTAGACAAACAAAAAAGCTGTGTAAACTATCCAAGGCTAATTAAATTTCCCCAAAGTGTGACCTAGGAATCAGAGATTCAAAGATTACCAGACTGCATTAAAATACACAGTAGAATTGGGAGGCATTTTAATTTTATTTTAGGAGGCACCTGGAGCTCCCTGTAATGTTTCAAGACAATAGCCTGGTCAGTAAGAACAACCAAAAGCATAGGCAGAAATACACCCATGTTATGCCTTCTTTAAACTTTTATTGAGCTATAAGTAATAAACTCAATGAATTTTACATATTAAATCTTTATATTTTGATGGGTTATGAGATGAATGAACCAGAATATCCACCCCATGATGAAGACTTGAAATACTTCCACCCCTATTGTAGCCTTTCTAAATACAAACATTAGCTTCTAAGCTGCTCCAAATAGACTTTACTCATTTGGATAGTGGCAGAATCCAATTCAACACCTCCCTCTTGGCAAGCTGTAGAATTCCTGGACTCCATGCTCCCCCACTGTATCCATTGGATAACTCTTCTCCTTCCTTGTTCCCATGAGATGATGTCTATAGGAATCCACAGATGTTTGCATCTACCACTGAGGAAACCTAAGTTTAGGAAGGAGAGAATGAAGGACTGCTTAGGAATTAAGGACTTTACATTTTTAATTTTATGTGTACTTAATTTCCAAATCTATGCCTCTCCTCCAGCTGCATCCATTTCTGAAGAAACTCCAGTTTACCAACAGTGGGGGCCAACACATTTCCTTAGACAAGAAAGGAAACCAAATGGTTCATTATGATATCCAGAATGACGTGAATTTTCCTGCTGGCCTTGGGTTGCTAGTTAAAATAGGGGAGTTTGTCTCCAAGAGTCCACACAATCACAGCTTGGTCACCAATGAAGACATCATAGAGTGGCCTATTGGCTTTACACAGGTATAATTCTGTTCCCTTATTGGATACACAAAGAAGGATATAAATAATGTCCTGTCCTTGCTTGGTGGAGCATACCTGTAACACCTGTATTTGACAGGCTAAGATAAGAAGTTTGCAGTTTCAAAGAGAGCTTCAATTAGTAGTGAGACTCTCATCAACCTAGCAAAGGCCTATTACAAAACAAAAGGAAAATAGAGCTGGAGGTGCAGTTGAGAGGTAGAATGCCCAAGGGATCAAACACCATCTCCACAAGGAAGAAGAAAGAAAAAGAGAGAGAGAGAGAGAGAGAGAGAGAGAGAGAGAGAGAGAGAGAGAGAGAGAGAGAGAGAGAAAGAAAGAAACAGAAATAAAGAAACAGATTTTAAGGCTTATGAGAAATCTCAGGGATAGAGCACTTGCCAGCCATGCTCAAGACCTAGATTCAATCCCTATTTCTCAAAAGTAATTCAGTAAAAATAATCCTGAGGTGAGATCCAGTGTCACCCCTGTATCTCAGCATTAATTTCACCCATTGTATCCTGATTTTGTACTATTGGATTTTGCCTTGACAAATTCTGAGCTAAAATCTGAAGAAAGAGTAGGTTTGTGTATTCTACTTTTTAATGTTCTGGTACTATCACTCATACAGGAGTAATGAATTAAAAGAAGTTAAAAAATAATTACAGAGATAAAGTACAAAAATATAAACATGAAGTACATTCATACACCTTGAGAACCTTTATCATATATGGTCTGAAACTTTGGTATGTTTTGATGTATATTATAAACACAAGTAGATTATGGAATAGTATGCCATTCACCTCTTGGGTGGTATTCCTTTAATTTTTCTTAGTATTTTCAATGACATTTACTCTTGAAACAGGATTCTATTCGGCCAGTGTTCTTCTCCTTTTTTAATTGTACTGCTGGATATTCACCCGACATGGTATTATGTCACTGGGCTAAACCCTGAGACCCCATTTTAATTTTGAGGAAGTATCTTACTAAGTTGCAGAGACTGGCCTAGAACTTTCAATCCTCCTGTGTCAGGCTCCCAGGAGCAAGAATAAGGGCATGTGCCAACCCACTTGGCTCTACTCAGCACCTTAAAGCACCAAGATATTTTCATGTCCTCCTTCCACAATTGGGCATTCCCAGGTGACTTTAAACTTTTATTAGTGTATTGCAATTATACTTGATAGTGATACAAGCATCCAAAGACACGGGTCTTGATGTATTTTATTCTGCATCCCACCATGCTTTGTGCTCCTCTCTTCACAAACAAGTTATAGTGATTGGTAGTAATCAGATTACGTATTGCCATAACATTATTTAAATGTTTATTTTCTCTGTTTTTCCCTTTTCCTCTCCCCAAATCTCATTCTGTTTTTTACTGCAATTGATTTATGAAGCAGACATTTTAATTATATTTGTACTATTTGGAAATTCATGCATCATCCTGGTGTCAAAAGCCCACATGAATATTAACCAAAATATATGGTGTGTCACACACGCTCTGAGTTGTCTCTGCATATGGGATGAAGAGAAAAAGAGAATAAAAGATAGATAGAGATAGAGATAGAGATAGAGATAGAGAGAGAGAGAGAGAGAGAGAGAGAGAGAGAGAGAGGAAAGAGAGAGAGAGAGAGAGAGGTCCAATAATCCCCTTTTAAGAGAAATCTATAAAATATTCTCAGGCATACAAGTTGACCGAACACATAAATTATTTTATTGAGAGGAGTGGAATAATGACGTTAAATAAGAATAGAGAGAAGCCTGGATGTGTGGCTGGTGAAGTCTGACCAAAGCAATCCTGTACTGTGGTGATGTTTTGTGATCAGCTGAGATGCAGAGTTGGCAGCTCAGCACAGGGAACCAGAATCAAGTGTCCAGATAGGATGGGCATGGTGACGGTTGGTGACTGTGGAAAATGACCTTCTCTTCAAGGTCAAAGTTCTTACTTATGAGCCAGAGATTCTAAAATACTGTTAAAGTAGATAATAATGTACCACATTCTAACCATCACCTCTTTTTCCTTAGACTCCTCAGTCTGTGTGCAGCCAAAGCTGTGGCCCAGGATTCATGAGAATCCCCCAGGAAGGAAGACCAGTCTGCTGCTTTACTTGTGTTTTATGCCCAGAGGGACATATTTCCAATAAAACAGGTAAAAAGTACAGAGTCACACTACAATAGTTCTCTTTCTAACTGTTTCTCATGAAAAAGAAGCCAAGGACATTGGCAGGGAATCAGAGTGGTCTTTGTTCACCATCTGCCCATCCTGTTGATAGATGCATGCTGTGGTCACTGCCTGCCCTACATGTGCCAACTGTGGCCTGTCATGGCTCAGCCTATGAGGTCAGTGTGGCACTGATTCCAGGCTGCCTTTGTGAAATTCCAGCACTGCCCACGACAGTCTCTTGAGACCTCACAGTGGGCAGGCTAAAGTCTACCCATCAAATGCAAGATGTGTCATCCTCAAGGCTACCTGTGGGGGACCTGAAGGAGGTAAACCAAATAAAGAGGGTGGCACTTTATCCTCTGGTGGTATGCATATAGCAAGTGTGCAGGAATTTTCATGAGAGGATAATAGTGTATTGGACCTTGTCTACACATTATGCAAGGTCTTAGTACACATTCTTTATACAGAACCCAGACATTTGCAATATTATTATATGAGAAAGAAAAAGAGCAAGTTAACATGTAAAGACAAGAATTTTGCATGGTGACTCAATCCTGTCATCCTAGTACTTTAGAGGGTAAATCTGGATGACTGCTCGTTCAAGCCAGCCTCAACGTTTTACCAAGTCTCTCAGAAACAAAGCGAGGCTGTGTTTCAAAATAACAAACAGGGTAATGTTTTAGCTCAGTAGTAGAATATTGCTGGTTTTGATATCCTGTAGAAAAATAGGTAATTAAATTAATAAATATAATTTTATATTAATAAAGCAATGACATGATAACTTCAGTAAAGGCACAATGTAGTATCTGTATAGGTATATTTTACTCAAGACATACTTATAAGAAATTATACACTCAGTCGGGCGTGGTGGCACATGCTTGTAATCCCAGCATTCGGGAGGCTGAGACCAGAGGATCCGGGTTCGCGGCCAGCCTCAGCTACTTAGTGAGGCACACCGCAACTTAGTGAGACCTGGTTTCAAAATAAAGAATAAAAAATAGGGCTGGGCGTGTAGCTCAGAGGTAGAACGCCCCTGAGTTCAATCCCTAGTACCACAAAAAAAAAAAAAAAAGAAATTATACACTTAAAAACAAAATGCGATATTGTCAGACATATACTGTGGAAAAAACTAATTAAAATTAGTCTAAGTAATCACATTGTAAATAACAAATATCCTATTTGAATGCATGTATAATTACTGTGTAATTTTTATCATGTTTGTGTATGTGTGTTGGTATGTGGTAATGTATGGAACTAAGGGGTATTGAACCACCCACCTAATTGGCCCCGAGTCCAATTTTATTTTCTTTTAAAACAGAACCTCACTAAGTTCCTGAGAGTCTCTTATTTTGCTGAGTCTTACCCTTAAACCTGCTATTCTCCTGTCTCCACCTGGAAAATACTGGGAGTAGGGCTGATTCCCATGACATAAGCAGTAGTATTTATTTGATTTCATTTACTTGCAAAATGATTAAGTTCAGGTATGTATACATTAACAAAATAATGAACTCCCGATTTGTGCCAAATTTTTAATACTCACGTATAGTATTAAAAGTGAAAGGGATAATAAAAAGACACAGTACCCATCACACAATATGCACACCCTTGTGCGTGCCAAGCATGTCCATAGGTCAGATGCCAGAGACACCCTTTGATGCTATGAAGAGGAGTGACAATCTCATGCAAAGAATTGTGAGAGTGAATATCTCTAAATTATTTCAAAATCCTGTCCTATTGCATGAGACTTCCCTAAACAAACAAACAAACAAACGAGAAACCACTGAGGTGGGAATATGAAAGTTGTTGCCTAATCTAAAAAAGAAAATAAATGTTTTAGGATTGAGTGTTGAAACCAGAGGTGATGTCCCTCTAAGCTACAGGCCAAATCTATTTTCTTTTTTATTACAAAACTTGGTTGGGCTAGATTTCTGAGACTGTTACTAATTTGCTCCAATTTGATATCCTCCTGTTTTAGCCTCCTAAGTTCTGGAATTACTGGTGTGCACCACAATATCAGGCAGACAAACTAATTTCATTGAAATGCAGACATGCCCTTTCATAAACCTATGATCCTTGACTACTTTCATGCTCTAAGACAAGATGTCAGGTGTTGAAGAAGGCACTTTAGACTATGCCAAATTCAAGATCTTTATGACCTGCCACTTCACAGAAAAAATGGTTAACAAATCATGCTTTCAGTGGCAAAGGAATAAAAATTATAAACAATACAATCTATTTTTAAAAGTGTGAATACATCATTTACTACTGAAAAAAACTTAATTACAGCTGGGTACTATGGCACAATATTTAAACCCAGCAACATAGAGGGCTGAGGCAACAGTATAACAAGTTTGAGATCACGTGGGCATTTTAGCCAGACCCTAACTCAAATGAAAAAGAAAAAGCTCAGTAGTTGAGCACTACCAAGGTTCAACCTTTACTACCCAAAACAGTTAATTATACAATCGCAATTCAACTTCATTTGACATTCAAATCTTTTCAATATTTTTATGTAATCAGTGACAATTTAATAGAGGAAAAAGAAAATGTAGAATGAGGAAAGACTTCCTCCAGAATATGTCAAAATATATACTAAATCCTGGAGAAGTTAGGGTAGGTTAAAACATATGAAGTCTTATAAGGTATATGTAGTTTATATTAGTGTTTGAGTAGGCA
>PVLC010050206.1:0-10168 GCA_004027655.1 Graphiurus murinus | reverse complement strand
TGGAGGTAGCTGGTGACCCCCGAGTTACTGAGCCGTCTTTCCTCTTGGCTGCACCTGCCTTGGCTCCAGCCCCTGACTCTGTTTATAACTGCAGAGAATTAATCTGTGCTGATCACTTTCCATGCTGCAATGACTAATCCTGAGGAAAAGTGTAAGGATCACATTTTGGTTAACTGTTGACTCAACCCTTCTCCCTGCTTTTCCCCATATTATTTTTTGCACAATACTTATCATATTTTCTCAGCAACACAATCAAATCCAATGAGCTTGCCACAGGTATTAAACACTATGATGAAGAACTGTCTAATATTCTAGCACAAATAGAGGAAAATCCCTGTTCCCAATTAATTTGAGGCTTTTTTTAATGAGATACACTGTGATATTAGAAACTTGTCTTGGACAGGAATGGTGGTACACACCTGTCATCCCAGGACTTGGGAGACTGAGACAGGAGGATCATAAGTTTGCGGACAACCTCAGGTACTTAGTGAGACCCTGTTTCCAAATAAAAAGTAAAATAGGTCTTGGGGTTTAGCTCAGAGGTAGAAAGCCTCTGGGTTCAGTCTGCAATACCACACACACACACACAAATGTGTATCTTGGTAGATTTAAAGCTCTGAAGTGAGATAAAAATGAAGTGACCCTATTTAAAAGACCTGTCAAGAAGGAGAGCTTCTGGAATAATCTTCTTTTTACTTTTTGCCATCTGCAATAGAAAAGATTGGCTGGCATTGCCACATAAAGACACTTTAGGTGTAATCTCTCGTGGACTAAAATAGAAAGCCATCTTCGTAAAAGACTAGGTTAATGAAAGGAAATCGAAGAGAGTAAAACTGAATAGGCAGGTAAGGCCAAATAATAGCCTGTAGTGAACATAAGTTTTATGGACTTCATTCTTCGGGCTATGGAAAGCCATTGAAATTTTACGAGCATAGAAGTGCTATATTAGTAAGGGTTTGCTGCCCACAAAACATCTTCAAAATTTCAATGACTTGCAACACATGTTAATCTCCCAGCTTTGATCTCCCTGAGCTCAGAGGGGCCACCAGGCTTGCTCCAGGAGGCCAGGCCAGTTTACTTATATGGTACAGGTTTACTCCATCTTCTTGGACTTAGTGGACAGGTGAAAGGAAAGCAAGAAAGATAAGCAGGGTATATAATTCTTCTTAGGGCCTCAGCTGCAATTGGCATATGTGACTTCTACGAATTGGCCAAATCGAGTTATACACGAGGCCCAACATCAGTGGGATGGGAAATATACTCTTCTGGTGAAAGATGCTGGAAGGCTGGATGATGAAGGACTCAGGTGCTGGGATAGGAGGAGAACCAGGAACAACAATCCGGTCTCTCATAGGTTTGATGCAAGACCAGCACCTTAGAAACTTGCCTTGGACAACAATATAAATAGCATATTTGCTCCAAGAGACAAAGTAGCAATAGGGGCTTGGAACTACCTCAGTCAACATTGCTATAATCCAAAGAGACTTACCAAACAACTTAGAGGAAGGAAAATGTATTTTCTTATGGGTTTCATGGAGATTTTAGACTCAGTCCATATGAGGCCAGGGTTTGTGGATCTCAGGGCATGAAGTCAAGAAGCTGAGAAAGGGAGAGCAAAGGCCAGAAGCAGAAAGAGCAAACCAGCAAGGGGAATCAAGACAAAAGCACAGTCCCCAAGATCACACTACAGGGACCCCCCTTCTCCATCCATACCCCATCTCCCTCGGTGACCACCTAGTAAGCCCATCACAATGGATGCACACGCTGATGAGATGACAGCTCTCGACTTAATTACATCAACCCTGAACATTTATACATGAGCTCTTTAGGGGACATTCTATAGGCAAAGAATGTCCATATCTTTAAGGATTTTATTTAGGGTAAAAACTTATCCAATCTTCGGGTTTTCTAACATTCCATTAGTTAATGTCAGTCATATTCTTTTTGAGAACAGCAAATGTGATGGCTTCGTGGTGGGCTGGTCTTCGTGTCATTCAACATTCCTCTTAAGCTTGCATTGGGCTTGATATTAACAGAACACCATCTCTTTGTTTTGTTAGAGCTGACAGGGTCTTTGTGCTTTCATTTCCAATCCTCCATGTTCATATATTTAAAGCATACCACTTGTTGGTAGTTTGAGATTGACTTTTGCATTTTTATCCTGCCTGACAATCTTTTGTCTTTTAATTGGATAGTTTAATCCATTTACATTAAATGGTATATTTAGTTTCTGCTTACAATCTTATTTTACTTTTTCTGTCTCCTATTTTATTTTTCTTACCTCCTTTAACTCCAATTTGCTGTCCTTTCTTTTCTTTCCTTTGCATTTGCAAGTTTTATTTTTACTTTCCACATTTCATTATATGAACTAATTGGTGATGTAAATACATGTGATATTATTGGCATTCGCTTAAATTCTAAAAATATGAGGCTGATGCTACTGTGTGTCTTCAATATTTATGTACAGCTGTAGAGAGACTTAGAGAGACTGCCTTTGCTAAAAGTACGGACTCTTTGTGTAGGCCTGCAGATGCCCTGAGGATAACTAACAAGGAAGTGCTTGGCATTTTTGCCTTCTATTTTTATCTGTCTCTTTTTATTATCTTAAACTTTCTGGCCTGCTCAACTCTGCACATGGACATGCTAATCATTTAAGGGGTGTTTATATAAGTACCAGTAACATATTGTTTACTAGCCCTAAATTTACCTGACCTACCTGGTCCCCCTTTAAAATCGAGACAAGATTTGTAGCATCCTGTCTCTGTCCCTAGGAGTGGTGCCTGGAAGCCTTCAGTTCTCTTCAGTCCTTCACCTTCCAGGAACAGAAGGAATGGTTGTCTCATGGGAATTGAATGGCCCCTGCAGGGATCACAGTTCTGATGACAAACATCCTGCATCCTGCCAAGTCCTCTAAGTGGCAAAGACTTCTCCAGAGCCATCTTGCAGAAACAGGACTGAGAGAATGATCCTCCAGACAGAACAGAGTTTAACCAAGACCACTTAGAGGTGCACATCTGTTGCCCCGGACCTGATCCTCCCTTCACTTAAACCAAAAAAGTGTTTCAGTACCTAGATGAGATGCTGAGTCTCACTCTGCCTTCTGGAGATGGCCATGTTGATAAATTCCTTCCCTGCTTCTCACCAGGAGCCTTTCTACTTGGCTGTGGGGATGAGGGTCCAGTCCTGGCTCATTGGAACCTGCAGTCAGTCCTCTGGCCCAGGACTCTGACAAAAGCTTCCCCTGGCTTTTTTCTCCCCACCCCCACATCAGTCACTCTCTGGAGAGAGAGAGAGAGAGAGAGAGAGAGAGAGAGAGAGAGAGAGAGAGAGAGAGAGGTGTTTCCAAAGCCCCCATTATTACCAGTCCCTAGATTCCAAGGCTCCAGCTCTGGGAGAACTCCAAACTCTCTCTCTCTCTCTGGCTGTCAGAAAGAGATGTGGTCCTTCTTTCTAAGTCACCAGCAAAGAGCAGTTTCTAAGTTCAGTGCTGGTGTAGGGGGCAGAAGCTCTGGCATGCATCCCAACACCCCGTATCTTCCCTTGCTGGAGGCTAACCCTGATGCCCAGCCTCCCTGCAGTCCAAAGTTCTGTGTTTATGCTTCCAGTCTAGCGAGCTCTCCAAAGCTCCACTTATGTATTTACTTAGAAAGGTCTTGACTCAGAGCCATGAGTCTGCAAGGGGCCAGAGGAAAAATGGCAAGTTTTAGAATACCATCTTGCCTTTGTGTGTGTCTTTTTCTGTACAACTTTGGCCCCGAATGCCTAGTTGCCCTCAAAGACCTCACTGTTTGGGAACAGATGTTTTATTTTTGTAAACACTCTGACTTTTCTCTTCTCTTTGTTCTCAGCAGGGCTGTTGTATGCCACAAGCCAGAGATGAGGTGTGTGTGTGTGTGTGTGTGTGTGTGTGTGTACACACACGTTTGTAGATTCACATGCCCTGTGTCTGGTTTGATGACTGTGTAAGAGGACACTTGAAGAAGTCCTGGCAACCCCCAACAGTCTGGCATTTTGTTTACCTAGAAGAAGGTAAGAGCATTGCATTTTCTTTTTCCAATTATTATTTTGAAGAAAGATACAAATCCTAAAAGATTTGTGAAAGCTCTGTGTTTAATATAGACTAAGAACATTATTTTAGAGATTCTTTGTAAGCTACCTATAGGACATGTTTTTTTTTTTATTTTTTTATTTTTTTTTTCGGTACTGGGGATTGAACTCAGGGGCATTCTACCTCCGAGCTACACCCCCAGCCCTATTTTTTATTCTTTATTTTGAAACCGGGTCTCACTAAGTTGCGGAGTGCCTCACTAGGTAGCTGAGGCTGGCCGCGAACCCGGATCCTCCGGTTTCAGCCTCCCGAATGCTGGGATTACAAGCGTGCGCCACCACACCCGGCGAGGACATGTTTATTTTTTAAATGTTCTCCAGGTCTGTGCACACTCAAAGAAGAGCCTAAATAGCTGAGTGTACCAGGCATGTCCATGAGGGAGCTGCTGGAGAGATGTGTTTTCTGTGTGGGGACTTGCCCTCCTGATATGGTTCTCAGACAGGGCCACAACATGGTCCTGCACCATTCTGGAGCTTGGTGTGTGTGGTATCTTTTCTATCCTCTGCAGGATGCTATGTCAAAGTCCCCCTTATACCCGAATTACTCCCTAGCTTCCACATATGAGAGAAAACATATGACCCTTCACTTTCTGTGACTGGCTTAATGATTTTGACATAAATTCATAACTACTTCCAGCACCACCTGATTGCACCTTAGCCCCCCAGAACTTGGCCCTCGTCTATGAAAGTTTGCTCACTGGTTCACTAACATCTGCACATTACCCCTCTCACCGGTCCCTGGTACTCACCTCTCTGCTTTCTATTTATCTGAACTCAACTTTCCTATTTTTTTATTTGAATTCCACATATTGGTCTTTCTGTGCCTGGCTTATTTACTTAGAATCATGTCTTCCTGCTTCATCCATGTTGTTGTAAAAGGGAAACTTTCCTTCTCTTTTGAGCTGGATAGTATTTTTCTGGGCAGGCGCTTTTCAAGTTTTTATCACAAATTTGTCTGTGGCCACTCAGAACTTTAGTTGTTACCAGACTCAATCAAAACTAGAAGAACCTATGGCAAATGGTAGAGGCCCTCTTCTTTCTTTAGTTTCTAGTGATATTTAAACAACTTCCAGTCAATATGGGATTGTGATGCTACATATTTAATTTCAATCCCATGGTGAGGAGTCGAATGTAGGTGTTTAAATCACAAGGACAGAGTTATTTATGGTGGTGGTGGTGGTGGTGGTGGTGTGTGTGTGTGTGTGTGTGTGTGTGTGTGTGTGTGTGTGTGTTTACTGGAGATTGAACCCAGAGCTACCTCTAGTACTTTTTATTTTTTATTTTGAAACAGGATCTCTACATTACAATGACTGACCTCAAACCTATGATCTTCCCTTCTCAGCCTCCCAGTGCTGGGATTACTCTTGTGTGCCACAACACCCAGACTATTGGGTGATGTTTTTCCCTAGTCACTGAACTAAATGGCCAGTTATTCACCAACATGTTATTAGCAATTTTTAAAACCATCGTCATCCGACCATTGAATCACAATTCCTTTGTTGTGAATTTTTTTCATGTTAGTGTCCTCCTACTGAAAAGTAAAAGATGTCCTGCATCAGTATTACTAAGTTCCTGCTTGTATAGGATAGTGAAATTACTACTAATTGCTTGAGTGGGCTGCATATGGCTCTCAGGAGACCTGCTCTGTTCAGTGCTCTCAACCAAAGCTGTTTACTGAACACTTGTATGAGCAAGCCGCTGCTGCTGAGGGAGACATAAAGGAAACTGGGAAGCACATGATACAATGTTTGACCTCAAAACACTCGCAGAAATTTTGCAGCAATAAGCCATAAACCCGTATTACCAATAATAAAGACACTGAAGAAAGGGGAAAATAAATGTAGAGAGAGGCAGAGAAGATTGCCCAACATTGCCCAAGGAGGAAAATGTCAGTCATAGAAATCAGAAGAGTAGAACATGGAACCCTGGTGGAAATGGTCTAAGATCAACCCATACTTCCCATTCCCTGGCTTCAATGTCCTTCTACTGCTGTCAGGATCATAAGAACTAATGACTGTTGAAGTTGAACTTTGTTCAACATATGGGAACATGTGTTTCATAAGTCTTCACAATTATTATTTCCACTGTGCAAATGAGGAACCATATGCAGAGAAACCATCCAAGGATGATAAGAAGAACTTGCCTGCATCACCCAGCTGGGAAAGAGTGAACTGGGTTTCCATCCCATTCATGTGGGCTCGGTGTCACCCTTGGCCAACCTCACTCTACTGTATGCTGTTCTGCCCAGGAGTACAGTGAGCTGTTTATTTGTCTCTACTCCTCTCTTAGCTAAAAAGAAAGAAAGAAAGAAAGAAAGAAAGAAAGAAAGAAAGAAAGAAAGAAAGAAAGAAAGAAAGAAAGAAAGAAAGAAAGAAAGGAGGGTTAGCTTCGGATTGCAAAATCCCTAATGCCCAAGACTGGACTCTATCCATCATCTTTGAATTTTCAAGTCAGACACCATGCATAGCATTAAAACAAAACAAAGAAGCAGATCACAGAACAGCAGTCACAAAACATAAACAGATGCATCACAGAACCTCATCCCTCATCCTTCCAAATGTCTCTCAGTCTCAGGCAGTGGTGCTTTGGACCATAAGCTCAGGGGATTCCCCACTGATCTGAGCCCTCTCACTCTCGTATCCATCATTGTCTTGTTTCTCCTTCCCAAACCTCCTCAAGTGTCTCCTCTCTTCTCCCTTACCACTGCTGGATATTTCCCCTGAAAGAATCTTCTGACACCCACCGTGCAAGTGTGCTCTGTTTTCTACCAGCTGAGGAATGCTCTTGTTCTAGCAGGGGACAGCCACAGCACAGATCGGGTGTTACAGCACATCACGCCATTGCTTGAAGCCTGCAGTGATGTGATCCAGCTGGTGGAGTTATAACCCTTGACAGGCATCATGGCACACTGCCAGTCCCACGCCACACACTTGTCTGAAGCAAGATGCATCGTTCTCTCCACACCTGCCTGGCTTTAGCCACAGTCTCCTAGACAGCCTGCACAGCCCTATTCCTGCTCGTAGACGTCTTAAATATTTGCTCAGCTCTGCACATAGACATATTGAACATTTGAGAGATGTTCCCCCCCCCATAACTATTGTATATTGTTAAGTTGACCTAGACTTGCATTATGGATAAAGACACCTGCCAACCACTATAACTGGAAACATCAGACCATGAAAGGAATCAACAAAAAGTGACATTGAGTTCCTGGAATATCCACACCTGTTCTCAAAAAAGACATGGATATTCCTCCCTTTCCTTATCCTGTCTCTGTCCTTCATTACTCTCATCCTGTGTCTGAAGCCCTCAGCCCCTGGAGGGAGGAGCCAGGGAGTGAGGAAAGTTCCCTCTTCATTCTTCGACTACACAACAAAGCCTGCCTTTCTCTCCAATGCTTATCTTTCAGACATTGATTTCTCCACGAAATGAGCTTCCAAACCTGAGGTTGGTAACAGGATCACCCCAAATGGCCAGGCCTTGATGAATCACTGACAGCTTACCTGATTTTTGTCCTTGCTCCCAGTTTAGGGCCAGTCCTAGAAAGACAAATATGCTCCCCCACCCACCACAGAGATGGACCCTCCTGTGCGCCCACAGGCTCAGCCTCAGCTCCTCACCACCTGCAGCCTGCTGTCTTGCGCTCACTCTCAGCTCCCTGCACTTGCCTGCCTTCCAACCTCTGCCAAGGGAATCTGGTGGCTCCCTGACACCCCATACTCTGGGTAGAGCGCAGCTCCTGCTCCTTGTGACCTGGCCTCATCTATCTCCACAGTTGAGAGGTCACATCATGCCGTCTTCCCTCCAGCAACACCTCCGAAAGTTTTCCTTACCTCTCTTAGTTGCAGATTTCTACGGTGCTTCAAATACTCATGTTCTATTGTTGCAGACATCTCAATGGTGTGGAACATGCAGTGCTCTTGAATCCTAGAATTAATCTCTAATGTTAGGACTGGAGTTGAGTTCTCCGGAATGTCTGGGCCCAGTTACCCTCCAACACATAAGTCACTTTTGAATCATACCTTGGAAGACTTGATGTGCCTTGGAAGACTTGGGGTAGCCCTAATTGCTTTTGAAGAGGGAGAGAAATGCACTCTTTGTGTTCTGGTGGTTTAAAATAAAGCCGACCCCAACTCCCAGTATTGATTAATGGCTGGAAGGGAATCCTTGTTTGGCGGTAGTCGGGTGGACAAAGTTGGGTTAGATTCTGACCCAACATTACTGGTCTAGGAAATTAAAAAGCTAATCAAGAAAATATGTAGATTTTGGATAACAAATGGGACACCCACTTGATCAAGTTTACCATGGAGGAGGGGACCCACACAGCTTGGAGAGACACCTTAGCCCATGTTATGATCTGAGCAAGGGTATCACCAAGCCCTCAGTGAGATAATCCATTACATATCGCCACCTGGTGGCCGGAAAAGAAACAGCAGCAGCAGGTGGTTGAGCCCTGTTCCTGACAGGTTTGTAAAAGGACCTAGTTGTATGTAAGAGGAATTCAACGGGGAGACCCTGAGATGCTAATGACCAAGCAGAAAATTAAAAGACACATCCATATTTCATAATGAGCCTGGGGATCCGTTTGCCAGACTTGTATGCAAATTCTCCTTTGAGGAGCATTCTGCCAACTAATGACTAGCGTCGGGGAATAGCTTTCTGTCTGGGCTATTCTAACTATGTGCATACTTTGACAACCACTGAGTGAGTTTCAAAAAGCAAGACAAAGGAACTCCAACCAAATGACTTTAACAATTAAACTGAAGGGAAGTGTTTTGAATATATTTCATAATCAGACTAAATTACAACGTCTATTTGGAGTCTAATAATAACCATTAATGATCACTTAGATGGAAGCCAAGTTGATTTTTGTAGTATCTAGAAGAGCAAAGTGTTTCCTAAGCAAACAAATAAGCTCTCATGGGGAAAATGCAAACACTTGGGATAAATGTTTGCAAGCATTTTTAGGTTTGGCCGTTTTCACAAAAATCCTGTTCTAGTATTTGTTTTTAATCTTTGGAACAACCCATTTAGTGAATTTCTAGAATAAGCTTCACTGTGTGTTAATTTTTGATATTGATATGTGATATATATTTTTGATTATCTGAAAAAATGAAATTTGGGAGAATATTTTAAACAATTTAATATCTGGTATTTGAAAACTAAGCACTAGACTATTAAAAATGAAGGAGTACAGCTTCAGCTGTCATGATATATTCAGATTGTTACACTGTAAGTAAGCATTCCACTGCTAGCTATTAAAATGTTGAAAACAGTTTCTTTATAAAGAGTTATACGGGCAACATTTTATTTTTTTTAAGAGAAAAAATAGCAAGTTCTGAAACAGACCCAAGCATTCAATAATTTAGTATCTGTCAAAATGTGGATTGAATCATTTAATACCTGTCAAAACGTGGACCCTGCCTAGCAGGGCAAAGCAGTTCATTTGAGAAACAGTGTGTAAGCAATTGGTCACACATAGGGGGAACTGGTCAGAAGCCAGCTTAAGACTTTATCTCTTAAAGCTCACAGCTGTCGGTGCACACGGATTGAAGAGTTAAATGTTAAATGTCAACCTGCAGGTTAATAGATGTGTAAAAATTACACCTCTGGAGGGCAATAACTTTCGATCTAAAATGGCAATAGAAGAAATCATAAAGGGAAAACATAAAACTACTGGCATTTTAGAGCAGTTAATTCTTTGTTGTGGGAAAGGGTGGTTTTTGAAGTACACTCACGTGATTTTATATGCTAGTATTGACATCCATGCTATTACTAGTTAGTATTTTATGGTATGGGAATACTACCATCTGTTTACCGATTCCTCCTCTAATGAATAGGTAGGCTCTTTCCAGGGTGAGGCTATGGTGGATTGACTTCTCTGAACATTACCTGGACATAGTTTTTCAATTCCCTTGAATAAACACCTAGGATTGGGGATGCAAGGTCATAGGTGCGCTCAATGTTTAGCTTTCATTCAATTTGCTATCCCAAGGCAAGGTATGAGAATTCTCAGGTTCTACAACCTGATCAAATCTGATATTGTCTACATTTTTTTTTT
>PVLC010050204.1:0-10198 GCA_004027655.1 Graphiurus murinus | reverse complement strand
AAAAACAAAGGGAGTAATATCATGGGTCAGTGGCTACACTAGTAAATCATTTATTTAAAATGGCTTACTACAAAATGCCTCTTAAAAACCTATAAAATATAAATAGTGTAAAACAGTTCACACCTTTTGGAAATATGGGCATGGACTTGATTTTCTGCTAATGGATATACTTGGGCTGTGTCAGAGTTTTAGCAACTCTTTCTCCCTCTTCATGGTAACATATGAAAGAGAAATTGTTCTTTCTGTGCTGACTCTGGAGTCCTAAGTAGTAAGGAAATCTTTTTGAATACACTGAAAACAGAAAATCACTGGGCTTGGTGGCTGATACCTAAAATCCCAGCTACTCAGAAAGCTGAGGCAGGAGGATCACTAATTCAATGTCAGCCTTGCCAACTCAGCAAGCTTCCGTTCAAAATAAACTAAAAAGATATGCGGCAAAGCTCATTGGCAGAGAGCTTGCCTAATATGCATGAGGACCTGGGTTCAGTTCCAGCACCACACATATGTGCACACACACACACACACACACACACACATACATGCACACACATCACATATTTTTATAATATATCATAATAACAGTATATGGATATAGTCTTTCTTCTTTTCTTTGTTTCTGTTTTATAGGGGCGGAGTTGTAGCTCATTGGTGCAGTACTTGACTAGCATGTATGAGTTCTAGGGTTCAATCCCTAACACTGATCTCCACAGACACAAAAAAAGAAAACAGAAACTCAATGAAAGTGGGTTGTTCATCAAGTTTCTAAATGAAGTACCTTAGAAATGGGTTTTTACAAGCAATTCATCATGATCTCACAGAGTCTTTTTATCTAGTAAAGGTTCACTAGCTAACAGTGATATTATTAAGATGATCACTGTTTGTCTGTTTGTTTCTTTGTTTGTTTTACTATTTAGGCTATAGAGATATTTTAGGTGTTAGTATTTTAAAATGTATCTTTTGGGAGTCTGAGACAGGATGATTGCAGGTTCGTAGCCAGCCTCAGCTACTTAGTGAGGCCCTTCACGACTTAGTGGAACCCTGTTTCTAAATAAAGAATAAAAAATAGGACTAGGAGTGTAGTTCAGAGATAGAATGTCCCTAGGTTCAATTGCCAGTACCACACACAAAAAGAATTCTTTGCTGTTTTACTGGTTCATTTCAAAATTTTATATATATATATGATTTTTGGAGAGAATCTACTCTCCCTGTTCTTGTCTACAGGAAAATGGCTGGTGTCTTTAGTGGGAGGCAGAGTAGTTCATATCTGAATGAGGGAGCAGAGAGAATCTTTCATTTATTCATTCAACAAACATTTAATGGCATATCTAATATATACCTACCACAGTTCTGGACAGAAGAGTACAACTATGATCCCACCAAAATAAATTTTCCCCTCTCATGGGGCTTACATTCTATGCAAAGAAGAAGAAAAAAAAAAAAACCTAAAAAAAATATGTGGTACACTTATACGGAAGGAAAATGTCACTTGCTTTGTCTTTGGTTCTCTAGCTGGGTACCTATAAAAAAGATTGACCAAAGACAGATTAACAACAAAAACAACAACAAAGAACCTTGAATAAAAATGTATAAACTTGCGTGTTATACTTACAAATGGGAATGCCAAGAGAGGACTCTAAGGGATGATTAGAACTTGTATGTATGTATGCATTATTGTAGGCTAAAATGAAGGAAAAGGAATTTGGGCCTTTATAGGCTGGTTGTCAAGTTATGGGAAGATGAAAACTATGGTAAACACGGTTAGATTAGTAAAGTTTGACATGCAGATTGAAGTTTTCTCCACAGAGAAGAGTCTTCTCCTTTCTAGTATAGGAGAAGGAAACATCGCTACAAATAATTTCCTACATAAATATTAATATCCTTTATAAAGAGAAAATCCTGTTCTAAAGCTTTTTCTTAGTCTGCTGTTTCTCAATGACCTTAAGATCAAAATAATCCATATTCTCAAGAAGCATATTTTGGGTTGGCATAATCTACCACAGGAAGACATAAAGAAAAAATAAAAAGGGCATAGAAAGTAATGACATGAAAAGAGGTAGAGCTATATTAACTACATTTCATGAAGCTGAAGACATCAACAATTACACATATGCAAATACATCCATCACTTAGAAAAAAAGAAGAGTTTCCAATTTTAATTGTAAGATTCTATCAATTTTTTTTCTTTTCTTTTTTTTGCAGTACTGGAGATTGAACCCAGGGGCATTCTACCTCCGGGCTATACCCCCAGCCCTATTTTTTATTCTTTATTTTGAAACCTAGTCTCACTAAGTTTCTGAGTGCCTCACTAGGTAGCTGAGGCTGACCGCGAACCCGGATCCTCTGGTCTCAGCCTCCCAAATGCTGGGATTACAAGCGTGCGCCACCACGCCCGGCTTCTATCAATTTTAAGAGACATTTAATTCTCAGAGATGCTAAAAAGAAAAAAAAAATGTCATCTTAAAATCTTAAATCAATATAAATAGCATACATAATTGGTTGTCAGGAAGGCTTTAGTGAAAAAATAGTTTTAAACAAAGACTAAGGTAATGGAGATGGGAGATGTGTAACTGTTAGAGGAAGAGCCTTTTGAACACAGGGACTAATAGGTGCAAAGTCCCTCAAGTAGAATAATTTGAATGCTAATGTTGGAGAAATAGCAAGCAGGCTGGTGTGGCTAGAGGGGAGTAGACAAGGGGCTAACTGTGTAAATCCTTCTAGACCATGGTAAAAAATTTTAGATTTTACTCTTTTGAGAAGGAAAGTCAGTGGCGGCTTCGTGTGGGGCATAATCTGATTTAATATGTCAGAGAATCACTCTGGCTTCTCTCTATTCTGTGATAAATAGACAATAAAGGAGGAATGGAAGAAGCAGATCAACATTTGGGACATTGTTGAAATAATGCATATAAGACATGGTGTTGGCTTTGACTAAGGGGTTGGGTACTAGCAGTGAAGTTCATAAGAAATGGTTCAATTCTTCTATTTCCAAGTTATAATACTTGAGGGCAAGAAGCCGTATATAACTCAATATTTTTAAAAAGTTTGTCTTGTTCTCTAGGGATGCCAATCATATTTGTTATGCAATTGAGCCAACACATTTTAGATAGGAAAGATAAAATTGATTGAAAGTCTTGGCGAAAGAGTAGAATTTAGAAACAAGAAGATATTAATTTTCAGGATCTCTGATGGAAAAGTTCAGAGAGATTCCCCATCTGGGCATAAATGCAACTTGAAAGTATGGATTGAGAAGCAGAATTTCCTTGGAGAATGAGAATGGCCTGTGTGCCTAAAGTAGTGAATATAGTACAGAAAATGGAGTTAATTGAAATTGGACGAGGAAAAACCATGAGAATCTGTGAATCTAGTGTCTACTTCTGGGCAAACTGAGACCCCCATCTATACTCTGTTTCATGAACTTTCTACTTGGTAAATCAAGTAATGTATTTCTTTTTATAATTTCTTATAAAATGTTTTCTAAATTATAAGAGTATGTTTCTTAGTAAAATTCTATTTTTTTAACTATTGAAAAGTAAGGAGTAACAATAAATGTGTGGAACAAATTTTAACTTCAGGATCTACATACTTAGGACTGAATGTCAGGACTGCTGCCTCCTGTTTACTTGGACTTTGGGTATTTACTTCGCTGAACTGTCTGCACCAATTTCTAAAAAAAATGAGTCTAATAATAACACCATCCTCTTAGGATCTTTGTGAGATTAAAGGAGGTCACATAGTTTTGGCATCAAGCTCAATAAGTAGTATATGGTATGTTTTTAAGAAATAGCTATGGTTATAGGAATTCAAATATATAAAGGACATAATACCCTGGAGGCCTACACAGTGGTAGCAGTCATGTTTCCTAGTCTGGTTCAAGAATCAAGATCTTCTGGCCTCTTTCAGACAGACAAATCTAACCCACAAGGGAAAAAAAGAAAAAAAAAAAATTCGGATTGTGGCACTTTTTCACACCTGGGTTTCTTCTGCTCACAACCCGTTCTATGTACTTAACTGGAATGGCAATATTGGCTTTCCTTAATCTGGTGTCTCCCTTGGGTTCTATTTCTCATTAGAATCTTGATGTTAGCCAGTGAGTTAATTAGGTGCACAGGTGAAAACCTAGAAGACTAATAAAACACTAGCTACTGCAGGACCCTTTGAGGATATCTTCAGTGCTCACCTGGGGATGGTAACTGTGTGCTTCTGCTGGACACCTCAAAGAGGCCCTGCTAATTTGGACTGTGTTGAGCTTGTGGAACTAAACTCTTTGAATTCAGTTTGGTATCTCTCCTGTTCTGCCTTTGACTCTTGCTTTCTCCTTCTGTTGGCTGCCTAAAGCGTCATCTAGTTCCTCTCATGCCTTTCTCTCTTTAATTCTTCCATCTGCTTGTCTCTCACTTTTCCACATATTGGTTTGGCTGTACACATTCCTATGGCACCTTTGCCGGAGATCCTCTGAACTCAACATCATCCCTGTTACTCAGTGGGCTTTGCAGAATACTCATCAGTGTTTCTATCAAAGGACTAATTAACTCCCTGCTGCCCTTCACCAACCTGTAGCATGGCGCCATGCTGTTCCTGGTTAGTTTAAGGCAGCAGGGAACTAATTGTTCCCTTCCTAGGTGTGGTGGTAAACTCTTTTTATCATGTTCACAGGTTCACAGCCTGCTCTTAAAAGAACCTATTTTTACTAACTTCTTGGCTGATTACCACCCTGCCTGTAATCCATTCTTATGGCAAGAAAGGTGCTGTCAAGGCAGCTCCAGGCAAAGTGGGATAATACAGTGTTTTTTGACACTTTTCAGTGTGAGCTCTGGCTTCCTTAAGTAATGGAGACAGCCTGCATCATTATTTTTAAGGAGAAAGATGTCACCGTGTGGCTGAGTTTGTGTTCTCTAATGTGCAGATTTGGGAGGCCATCATTTTCTATTTTTCTTAGATGCATTGTCAAGAGATGGATAGAGCAGAGTGGGCCCTGCTTCACATTCAATGCTACAGGGCCTTGAAAAATGTAGGCATTCTACAAAGGCTATAATTTACAAACAATGTGCGCTTACCCACCTGTGCATTTGTTAGGCTGTACTTAACACCTGCATGCATTGTGAATGAGTATTAGAAATGTTCATGAAAAATTCAAAGGGCAGGCAATATGTATTTCAAAAAGATCTCTGCAATACTTGTGGAAAAATATTCATGTTCTTGATATTATGGAGGCAAATCTACACAGAAAAAAATTACTTTGTTTCCTAAAGTCCAATGACTGACTAATATTTGCTGGTTTTACGTATACAGTATGCATGCTGTGATGCTACCAGCAATGAGAGGGACAGCTTTCTCCTCAATGTACTGTGTGTGTACAATAAATGACAAGCCACTATGACTATGACAATTGAAAGATATAAGAAGAATTTGTAGATATAAGAAGAATTTGAGCTAACACTACTTATCATAAGCACGATGATTCTTTTAATAAAACACACATATACAAACACACACTCATACACATATACTCCGGTGTCCTAATACTTTCTACCTTCTGCTATTTCTCCTCCTCTCCAGTGTTCCTTCACTTCCTTTTCTAGTGGCTGTCTTTTCTCTTGGTCCTTTAGAATTTCTTCTATAATAAGTTAATCTCAAATGGCAAAATTGGAGTCTTCTTACTATCATCTCATTAGCCCTTTGTTTCAGCATTCATTCCCTGTTACTAGTGCTCTTTTGTCTAATTCAAATCTATTTCTAAATTTCACACCTTCCTCCGCAATCTCATATTCATTCACATTGAGTTGCTGACCCATCCTCAATCTCCCTGCATACATTTCAACTTTCATAGAGCTTCCAGACAATCTTTCCTTTCCCCTCCTACCCTAAGCCACTAACATACAAATTTTACATCCCTGATGAGCCACATTGCAGTTCAAAACCCAAAATTCAAGACCTTCTGTTCATTGCCCCCACCATCTTTGCAGCAGCATCAATATTACCCTCACTCTTGACATCCCCTTCCCTGGCCACATCTACTTTCTCTGTACATCCTACCCCACACCATAGAGTTGTTTCCTTGGTGATATGTTGTAGTAGAGCACTTTCATAGATTGTCCTTTCCGCATGTAGCCAAGGCGTAGGCTTCATTTTCTCATGAGTGACACAAACCACTCCAGTTACTGGAAGTATTCCTGGGTATTGTCTCTTATCTCTATGAGTATTCTACTTTACATCAATTTACTTCACCTATCAACATTGCTGCCAAACAGCTTTCCTTTGCTGTTCTGTTACCTGATAAATTTATGGACTCCTATGAGCATGTTTTCTTTTATTACCAGCCTTGTTTACAAAGTATTGTGGATTTTTCTATACTAGGTATAAAATTATAGACTTAATAGTCATAGACAAATGCTTCTGAAATAACACTTCTCTTACCTTTTATGGATATATTCCTTCTGTTACTGTTTCTTTTCACATAGGTGGGAAAAATTTTCCTAGCTAGATTTTAAAATCCTTGAAATTGTAGGCCTTTATGTTTATAGAACTATATACCCAATGACTAACCAAACTTATCTACGCAGACTAAATACAATTATGAAATTAACTTATTTTGATTTTTATGTCCCCATTAACAGGAATGCCTGTTGTTTTTTCTATTGCTTCCATTGTTGATTTTGTTGTACTTTATAATAGTCAGTGACATTATCTTTAAAGAAAAGTTGTAAGCTCCTTTAAGGGCAGGAACTTTCACTTCTATGTCTGTCTTACAGTATTCAATACTGAAAAATTGATCAAAAAAGTATTAGGTACTAAGTAATAATTTACTAAATAATATTAAAGGAAAAAAGACTCTTCTTGGTAAACAACTGAACAGAATCAGTAGTTAGGATCATGCACTCTGGAGATAAGCTCCTTTAAGCTATGTGACTGTCCAACTTACAAAACATACCCATGCCTCAGATCATTCATTGGTAATATGGAAATAACAATAATGCATGCTTCACAAGGATATTGCGAAGATTAAATTGAGTTAATATATGTAAAACACTTATTTAGTGTTTCAAGGTAACACTTGCCTTATTAAGGAAAAAAAAGTGGTGAGCAATAATTGCCAAAATTTATTTGTTATTGCATTTTGCCCATAAGCTCTATTATTCAGTAGGGTAGTTTTCAACTTTATTTTAATCTTTCATAGCTAAAACAATCAGAGTTCACTTTAAGACTTTTACTATGAATAAATTGTAAAGAGTTGCATGATGCATTAACAGTGCCTCCTGTTTCTTTTCCTGTAAAATAGTATTAATAATGGATTCTGTTAATATAAGAAGACACAGGAATGCTATTGTATAGAATAACAAAAATGAATAGTACATTGTCAAATAAGATCTTTGAAGAACATACAAAGAATGGATCTACAGAGTATACACATTACTAGTGTCTAAACTGCCACTGTAGTAGTCTGAACTCTTGACAAGAAGGATGTATAAAAAGAGACACTGGCATTTTTAGGAGGATGGCTTTGGAGAGAGGTGCTTTTGTAAATTATTTTTGGGAAAATTAGAATTTGAACTTATGCCATGAGTAGCCAGATCATGCATGATATATGTGCCCTTAGCTCAGAATCCATTCTTCCTTCTATAATCATCTCAAGTGTCCAACTCACCTACCAGGAAAATTCTTACCCATATTTCAAAACTCAACTCAGCTGTCATTTTCTAATTCTTTGTTCCTCCACCTCTAACTCCACCCCCCAAAAATAAATCAGTTCTCAAAGCTACTTCCACAACTTTCTTATGTCCTTACATTTTATTTACTACCTGTGTTCTAATTTATTTGTTTACATGCCTTCTTTTGATTTAGTTACTTTATGGATAATTTCTCTATTCCAAGTTATCAACTTCATTTCTAACATAATTCAGCTCTGCAGAGTTTTTGTGAGTTTATTAATTTTATCAATTTTAAGTCATTTATAAAAAAGAATGGTAGAGTTGTTGAATGGGCAATCAAATAAAGAGCACCAAGAGCATAAATCCAGTATTGATAAAAAAAACTCTAACCATAAATTAGAATAAGAATTGAAAACTTATACATGGCAAAGATCCTTACAATGAAGTAGATCTCCTAGAAGAAACACATAGAACTCTCTTAGTAACTTCTAAAATCTTTGCAAAGAGATAGAATGATAAAAACCAGAAAAGTCTTCCAACTCTTTGTTCATAGGAAACTAAATACTTCAAAATATAAAGTCATAAAGAGTCATAGAGTTGGAAGAATGTGTGAGGGTTCAGGAATGGTATTGGATGAACTTCAGGAGCAGATGGATTTGGTTTATAATTTCAGTTTAGCAATTTATCATGTGGCTTTAGGAAGTTAACGAATCTTTTCTTAACCCAAGTTTCCTTAACCTATATCTGAGGGACCCTATAAAGCTTATGTCCCTAAGATTAAATGTTTGACATAAGTAACTTCTGGATATATGTTAACTATTGTCACCATTACAGCAGACAAGATCCAGGTTCATTAGTGTAATATTATGATAATATATTATCATAATATTATTATGATAATTTCCTTAGCAATTTAATTTAGCAAAATTCTTAAAAACTAAATTCAAAGCTGGACGTGGTGGCGCACGCTTGTAACCCCAGCATTCGGGAGGCTGAGACCAGAGGATCCGGGTTCGCGGCCAGCCTCAGCTACCTAGTGAGGCATTCCGCAACTTAGTGAGACTCGGTTTCAAAATAAAGAATAAAAAATAGGGCTGGGGGTGTAGCTTGGAGGTAGAATGCCTCTGAGATCAATCCCCAGTACTGCAAAAAACAACAACAACAAACAAACAAACAAAAAAAACTAAATCCATAGACATGTGTTGGTAAAATATTTGAATAGAGATATTACTAAAATTTTATTACTAAAAGTCCATATTCTTATAGAACTGCCCCATTTTCTTGCTGGATACCAGTTTACCATTATATATAATTTATACTTTTTTTTAGTACTAGGAATTGAGTCCAGGAACATTCTACCTCTGAGCCACCTACCCCTTTTTATATTTGTTTTGAAACAGTGTTTCACTAAGTTGCTGAAGTTTTGCTAAATTGCTGAGGCTGGCCTCAAATCTGCAATGCTCTTGTTTTAGCCTCTAAGTATTGGAATTAGAGATGTGCATCCCCATGCCTGGATCATATATTTTATACTTTTAAGAAAGTAGTTTTTTAATCAGGCATGGTAGCTCATGCCTGTAACCTAAGGACTTGGGTGGCTGAGAAAAGAAGCTTGCAGGTTCAAGGCCAGCCTCAGCTACTTAGTGAGGCCCTTAGCAATTTAGTGAGACTCTATTTCAAAATTTAAAAAATAAGTAAAACAGTAGGTGTAGCTCAGAGGCAGAAATCCCTGGGTTCAATCCCCAGTAATACTCAAAAAAAGTAGTTTCTTGATTACAAAAAATAATAATAATTTTAGTACAGTGAGTTAAGGTTATAATAAGTTAATGATAAACTATCATTTCAACAAGGAGTAAATGTCTTCTATTTTGAGTTCTCAGTCATTAAGTAGTTGATAAGGTTCTAGGTTCATTTCTCATCACTATTTAAAAGGTAATAAATAGAAATCTTCCCAGTGCTAGTAGATAAGCATTATGAGCTAACCACTCTGTGAATGCAGACAAATGCAGCTCTTCTGTACACTATTAAGAGTTTAGAAATGATCTAAAGATACCTTCACTAAATGCTTCTTTTAAAGTTCATAAGACTGACTTATGACTATACCCTTAGAAATATTAAACTTAAGATCTATTATTATTTCTCTCTCTTCCCATGCCATTCCCCCCAAATTAAAGAACTAAGAATTGTGCTTTTGAAAAGTCCAAGAGTATCCCTATTTGAATATTTTTATAACAAATTTCTATGGCTTTATTTTTTAAGAATTTTGCTAAATTATACTCCTATAATAATTATATTATTACATGCTTCCATTAAACCTGGATTTTTCTGCTCTAATGGTGACAATAGTAAACATACTATATGATCCAGCAATACCACTTCTGGGTATCTACTCAAAAGAATGGAAACCAAACTATCAGACCAATGCATGTGTTCTATGTTTATATCTGCCCAATTCACAATTGCCAAACTATGGAAACAGCCAAGATGTCCATCGACGGATGAATGGATTACAAAACTATGGGATATGTACACAATGGAATTTTACTCAGCCATAA
>PVLC010050203.1:0-10186 GCA_004027655.1 Graphiurus murinus | reverse complement strand
TTTTTTTTTTTTTTTTTTTTTTTTTTTTTTTTTGCGGTACTGAGGATTGAACTCAGGGGCATTCTACCTCTGAGCTATACCCCCAGCCCCATTTTTTATTCTTTATTTTGAAACCGAGTCTCACTAAGTTGCGGAGGGCCTCACTAGGTAGCTGAGGCTGGCTGCGAACCCGGATCCTCCGGTCTCAGCCTCCCGAATGCTGGGATTACAAGCGTGTGCCACCACGCCCGGCTTCTGTATATATTTTTAAAGTGTTTACATGAATTGTTCAATTTTTTTTCTTGTGTGTGTGTGTGTGTGTGTGTGTGAGAGAGAGAGAGAGAGAGAGAGAGAGAGAGAGAGAGAGAGAGAGAGAGACAGAGAGAGAGAGAGAGAGAGACAGAGAAGGAGGAAGAGAGAGAGAGAGAGAGAGAGAAGGAGGAATGCAGGCTTTAAAAAATTATTATTGGAAAACAATTTGTAAGCTGTTAGTTGAATGCTAAGAAAAAGCTTTTGGGTGGATTTGTATAAATAGGCCTCTAATTGATGTAGGAACCGATGTTTCTGTGTTTCTTGAGAACCATTTTCCTTTAATGGAAGTAGTGCTAGTCGCCAGATGTGGTGGCACACGCCTGTAATCCCAGTACTTGGGAGGCTGAGACAGGAGGATCACAGGTTCAAGGACAGCCCCAGCTACTTAGTGAGGCTCTCTGGAACGTAGTGAGACTCTGTTTAAAAAATAAAGAATATAAAATGGGGCTGGGGGTGTAGCTTAGAGGTAGAATGCCCCTGGGTTCAACCCCCAGTACCACAAAAAAAAAAAAAAAAAAAAAAAGAAAGAAAGAAAAAAAGAAGACTGACCTTCTCTCAGCGCTGACATCAGCTCTGTGGCTTTGAGGAAGTCCTTTCATATCTCTGCGCCTCAGTTCTGCTTCTGTGAGCTGGGATAAGTCTTAAGGTGAACCTCAGAGTTAGAAGAGTCCATGGACTAGCGTGTGCAATGTGCTTGGCATTCTTCTTGTGTATTTGAGCATTCAGTAAACGCGAGCTTACAAAAATTACTCATTAAGCCTGTTAGCCTGTTTGTTAATAGTCAAGAGTTAATGAGGAAAGAACAAATTGTGCTTGAACTTATTTTTTAAAAGTGTACTCTGGGTGTGACATTTTTAAAAAATGTTTGCTAGTGTTGCCTATATTTAGCTGTTTAATAAAGAGTTATATTTTTATAAGGAAGAAAGGCAGGTTTTTTTTTTTTCTTTTTCCAGTCCTGGGAATTGAACCTAGGGCCCCACACATGCTAGGCAAATGCTCTGCTACTGAGCTCCCTAGCTCTTATTATTTTATTCTGATATAGGATCTTGCCGAATTGCCCAGGCTGGCCTGGAACTTGAGATCTCCGGCCTCCGCCTCCTGAGTAGCTGGGATTAAGGGCGTGCACCATTGCGCCCAGCAAAAGCAGGGTTTTTGTGAGCCAAAAGAAAGGCGCCCCTGGCCTAAGCCGTTTGGCATGGGTCATGAGATTTTTTTTTTTTTTTGTGGAACTGAAGATTGAACCCGGGGGCATTCTATTTTATTTTTTTATTTTGAAACAGGGTTTTACTAAATCACTGAGACTGATCGCAAACCTATGATCCTCCTGTCTCAGCCTCCCTTGGGCTTACCACCATACCTGGCTGGGTCATGAAATTTTTTAAATTTAATTTTTTTTTTTTTTTTTTTTGCGGTATTGGGAATTGAACTCAGGGGCCTTCTACCTCTGAGCTATACCCCCAGCCCTATTTTTTATTCTTTATTTTGAAACCGGGTCTCACTAGGTTGCGGAGTGCCTCACTAGGTAGCTGAGGCTGGCCGCGAACCCGGATCCTCCGGTCTCAGCCTCCCAAATGCTGGATTACAAGTGCGCGTCACCACGCCCAGCTCTAGGTACTGGTTTTAAAACTGGCTCCAATTTTTTTTTTTTTGGTACTGGGGATTGAACCCAGGGGCATTCTACCTCTGAGCTACACCCCTAGCCCTATATATATTTTTTAATTCTTTTTTTTTTTTTTCTTTTCAGTACTGGGGTTTGAATCCAGGGGCATTCTACCTTTGAGCTATACCTCCAGCCCTATTTTTTATTCTTTACTTTGAAACAGGGTCTCACTGAGGTGTGGAGGGCCTAAGTAGCTGAGGCTAGCCACGAACCTGTGATCCTCCTGTCTCAGACTCCCAAGTACTGAGATTAAAAGTGTGAGCCACCATGCCCCCTGAATCATGAGATTTTTAAATAGATTGTGGTAAAATACATGTAACATAAAATTTACCATCTTCAACTTCTTTTTTTTTTTTTTTTGGAACTGGGGATTGAACCCAGGGGTGTTCTACCGCTGAGCTACACCCTATCCCTATTTCATTTTTTAAATTTTGAAACAAGGTCTTGCTAAGTTGCAGAGCACCTGGCTACATCACTGAGGCTTCTTCTTTTTGTGTGTATGTGGTACTGGGAATTGAACCCATGGGAATTTTACACCCCCAGCCCTATTTTAATTAGTTGATTAGTTAATTAACTTATTTTTGCACTACTGGGGATTGAACCCAGGGGCATTCTACCTCTGAGCTATACCCCCAGGCCTAATTTTTCAAACAGGATCTCTCTAAGTTGTGGAGGGCCTCATTAAGTAGCTGAGGCTGGTTGCCAGCCTGAGATCCTCCTGTCTCAGCCTCCCAAGTACTTCGATTACAAGCATGCACCATCATGTCTGGCATTTTTTTTTTTTTTTAAATTTTGAAACAGGGTCTCGCTAGGTTATTTGCTGAGGCTGTCTTTGAACCTGCAACCTTCCTATCTCAGCCCCAAGTACTGGAATTACAGGCATGTGCCAACATGCCTGGCTTATCATAAACATTTTTAAGTGGCTAGTTAAGTGGTATTAAATACATTCACATGGTTGTGTAACCATCACCATCCATCCTCAGAACTTATCATCTTGCAAAACTGAAACTCTGTACCCACTAAACTCTTAACTCCTCATCCCCCTCTCCCTAGCCCCTGAAAATCACCAGTCTACTTTCTATGAATTTGGCTACCCTGGATTCCTTTTTTTTTTTTTTTTTGCTACTGGGAATTGAACCCAGGGGCATTATACCTCCGAGCCCTATTTTTTATTCTTCATTTTGAAACAGAGTATCACTAAGTTGGGGAGGGCCTCACTGAGTAACTGAGGCTGGCCACGAACCTGCGATCCTCTTGTCTCTGCCTCCCAAGTACTAGGATTACAAGAGTGCACCACCTCACCTGGTTTAATTTGCTTATTTTAACATAATGTCCTCAGAGTTCATTCATGTCGTATCATGTGTCAGAACTTATTTTCTCTTTGTGATTGAATAATATTCCAGTTTTGCTTATCCATTCATCCTTGGACGCGGACATGTTCACAGAAGCATTATTCCCAATAGTCAACTTGAGGGGTGGAGGTGTGACTATTGAGAATTATAATGCTTCTGTGAACAAGTATACACATAACTCTTAGAGACCCAACTTTCAATTTTTGGGGGGTACACACCCAAAAGTGAAATTGCTACATCATGCGATTGTTCTATTTTTGATTTTTTGAGGAACCACCATCCTGTTTTTCACAGCAATTTCACCATTTTACATTCTCCCCAGCTGTCTATAAAGATTCCAGTTTTTCCACATTCTGACCAATATTTGTTATTTTCTGTTTGTTTTTTTTTTTTTTCCTTCAGTAATCATTCTTGTGGGGTAAGGTGGCAGGTATCACACTGTGACTTTGCATTGAAGTTCCCTAATGGTTAATGACGTTGAACATCTTTTCATGTGCTTGCTAGCCACTTGTATGTGGGTCCTGAGATCTGGATTCAAACCTCACTGCTGAGGGAGGCATGGTGGTGCATGCTTGTAATCCCAGTACTTGGAAGCCTGAGGATTGCAGGTTCGAGGACAGCCTTAGCAACACAGTGAGACTCTTGGTAACCTAGTGAGACCCTGTTTCAAAACAAAAAATAAAAAGGGCTGGGGTGTATGTGGCTTGGAGGTAGAACTTGCCTAGGTTCAATCCCCCAGTACTACAAACAAAACAAAACAAAATAAAACGAAACCCTTCTAATGATCAAATGATTCCTCCTAAGTCATTCCTATCCATCTTCAGTTGTTTCTTCTTCTTCTTCTTCTTCTTCTTCTTCTTCTTCTTCTTCTTCTTCTTCTCCCCTTTTTGGTACTGGAGATTGAACCCAGAGGGATTCTGTCTCCAAACTACACCCCCAGCCTGATTTTTATTTCTTATTTGGAAACAGGGGCTCACTAGGTTACTGAGAGCTTTGCTTAGTTGCCAAGGCTGAATTTGAACCTGTGATCCTCCTGTCTCAGCCTCCCGAGTACTGAGAATTCAAGTGTGCACCACCACGCCTGGCTTGCATTAGTTCTTCTTACGAGTTAGTACTGCATGGTTACTAACCCTTAGCTCTTAGTGAGATCATGGTAGCGATTCAACCAAAGTGAGGTTTTGAAGGTACAAGAGTCAAGTAAGTTTTGGTGAGTTGGGAAGAAGAATCCTTACATGGTGGGACAGCCCCATATGTCGCCATGGGGGAAGATGGGTCTGTAGTAGGTCTCTAGCCAACCAGGAAAATCCACTGGGCTTCCTGGCTTCCTCAGACTTAGAGACTTTGGGCTTTAGCAACAGACTCGTATGTGTGCAAGGAGCTTTCCTGAGCTTCTGTTCTGCACGCACCTACTTAGCAGGTCTCTTCTTGGAAAACCTCAAGGTGTCCCCCTCGAGAGCTTGCATCCTGGCACAGTAAGAAAGTAACTAAGAAAGCCAGGCGTGGTGGCTCACGCTTGTAATCTCAGCATTCGGGAGGCTGAGACCGGAGGATCTGGGTTCACGGCCAGCCTCAGCTACCTAGTGAGGCACTCCGCAACTTAGTGAGACCCTGTTTCAAAATAAAGAATAAAAAAATAGGGCTGGGGGTATAGCTCGGAGGTAGAATGCCCCTGAGTTCAATCCCCAGTACCACAAAGAAAAAAAAGTAACTAAGAAAGCTAGAGGAGAGATGGCCGATGATGTGAGGCTAGAGGTGCTAGAAACATTTTTGTAGAGCTTACGGTAGAGGATTGTCAAGTCCTCTCTCCAGACCGTGCTATCTCTACCTCCAAGCATTCTACCTCCAAAGATATTTACCAAAGAGAATGCGGTCCCTTTGCCCACCAGCCTTCTCAAGATGAGGGACTGGTACCCAGGGAATGCCTGGCTCAAGGTGGCCCGGCCAAGGAGAGTCGAGCCAGAGCTCCTCGTCTCTGGTCTGTGTGTGTTCCCTTCGTGCTCCACGCACCCAGCCAGCAGCTCCATTTCTGGAGCACCCATGGGTGAGGAGGAGCCAGGGTGCAGCCCTCTCCACAGGGCGGGGGGCGTTAGCCACGAGCATCCGACTTCCGCCCAGGCCGCTCCTGCGGCGTCCTCCGGAGCAGTCTTCTCCGTGGCTGGTGTCTCGCCCTCTCTGCTGCACCCCCACCTCCATCTCCACGTCGGCACCATCTGGAACTCAGCTAAGGCGTTCCCTCACTTTGACCACCCCCTCCGCCATGTTCTGCCGAGGGTGGGCCTACACCAACGCAGACTTACTAAGCACAGAGAGTTCTCCTTTTATTTATTTCTGATTGCTTAGGGATTAAAAAACTGTTGCTTTTCAGGCTTCAGAGTCTTAGCACATAAGTAGTGGATGTTTAAAACATTATTTGCAAATTCTTCCCCTTGGTATTTACTATGTTTCGCCTGCACTTCTCCTCTGCTGACACACGGTCCCGGGCTCCACTTTGCCCACATCATGGATAAGATCAGTGGTTTAAGGCAAGGGTTGTTCTGCCCCCCTGGTCTCATCTCCTGACCCTGTGTCACCCACAGCTCTGAGCTCGTTCTTGGAGGCTGGGAGTCCTGGAAAGTGCTCCACAGTCTTGGGGGGTCTGGCCTACACCAGCTCCTTGTGCAAAGGGGAGGCCCCCCATTCCTCCTCCTCTCCCCGAATCTTCCTTCCCTTGCTTTCTTTCCTCCTTTATCTTGCTGCCTTTCCCTCCGTCTCCATCTTACTTCCCCTCCAGGTTTTCTCACCCCGTGCCCAAACATCACCCAGTGACTAGCCCTGTGTAATCTGCACCAAGGAGGCGCTATTTTCTGCCTGCAGAGATGATAATACAGTTGGCTTGTTCACTGTCATCTGGGGTCTCAACCATCTGGGAATGTGTCCGACCAGAAGCCAGACTGAGAAGCGAGGCTGTTCGCGGGTGGGACCCGTGGGACCCTCCCTCTAGTTTACCCACGAAGGGAACCATGGGAAGGTAGGTTTGTTTCCTCTCTGGAGTTTGGAGCAGGGGAAGCTGTGCATACTGCTGAAGCAAGAGAAACCCCAGGCAAAGGTGGCGCTCAGGAGAAATGGGGTCCGAGTTCCTTGGCCCAGGGGCTTTCCCCCGGGGGAAGCAGCTTCTCTCCGTGGAGCTGAACACAGGTTCGGGTGCTTCCACCAAGAGGATGTCCCTATGCTCCTCACCCACCTGGACCATGAAGCTTCCTGCAGCCAGCCAGGAAAAGTCACCAAGAAAGGTAACTTCTTATCTGATCAAGAAAAGCCCCAGAAGCCGGGCGTGGTGGTGTACACGCTTGTAATCTCAGCATTTGGGAGCATCCGGATTCGAGGCCAGCCTCAGCTACTTAGTGAGGCCCTCTGCAACTTAGTGAGACCTGTTTCAAAATAAAGAATAAAAAGTAGGGCTGGGGGTATAGCTTGGAGATAGAATGCCTCTGAGTTCAATCCCCAGTACCACACACACACACACACACACACACACACACACACACACACACACACACACACACACAAAGCCCCAGAGAGCAGCTCCGAAGGAAGCTACCAACAGTTGGTCTCTGTCCTGTTCATTCCCAACAAGACTGTGGTTCCCGGCATTTCCCGCCTCCATCTCGGGAAACCTAGTTCTGTGCGCTGGGATTCTCCTTCCTCCCTCCTCTTTGCCCAGCTAAGGCCTCATGCTGCGACATTCTGCCCCGTGGGAAGCTGCATTAACCGCGTCTCTTCAGTATCCCTGCATTCTCCTCTGCCAACCTTCATCGACGACGAATTTATGCCTGTTGACATGTCTGCATGGCTCCCGGGATCCTGGGCTCTCTGAGGGTGGGCAGGGGCAGGGTGTTAATAAGAAGCATTGTTCTAGCTCCATTCCGGTCACTGGCTAAGTGAGCCCATGAAGGAGGTAGAACTAATGTGATCACATTTGCCAAACTGGCATATGCATGTACACTCCAATCCCTTCCGGTGGGAGGACTCTGCAGAGGGAAGTCTGTTTGCCTCGGGCGTGGAGGAGGGGATTGCGCAGGGGCGACGTGTGAGTTGCATTTCCACGGACCCTGCGGAATGCTAGTTTCTGATTGTTGCTGTAACAGAGTACCACAGATGTAGTGGCTCAAAAAGCACGTATGTTATCTTGCAGTTCTGGAGGCTGAGGTCTGAAATGAGTCTCATGGGGCTAAAATCGTGGTGTCTGCAGGTCTGTGCTCCTTCTGGAGGCCCGGAGAAAGAAGCTTCCTGGTTTTCAGTGTGTAGACTGCCTGCATTCCTTGGTGTGAGGCCCCTTCCGCAGGTCACGGCAACCTGTTGCTGCCATCCTTGCGCCTAGGACTCACTCTGGTCTCCTGCTTCCTGCTCATAGGGACTTTTGTGATTACATTGGACCCATCTGAATAGCGCAGGGTAATCTTCATCTCAAGATCCTTAATGAGCCCGCCATGGTAGCATGCAACTGTAATCCCAGTACATGGGAGGCTGAGACAGGAGGATCGCAAGTTCGCAGCCAGCCTCAGCAACTTAGCAAGGCCCTCAGCATCTTAGACCGTATTTCAAAATAAAAAAATAAAATAGGGCTGGGGTGTAGTTCGGAGGTAGAATGCCCCTGGGTTCAATCCCCAGTACCATCAAGGAAAAAAAAAAGATCCCTAATTAGATCTGCAAAAGTTCCTTTTACCATGCATGGTGGCTGCATGGTGGCATATGGGTTCTTTTTTTTTTTTTTTTTTTTTTGTGGTACTGGGGATTGAATCCAGGGGCATTCTACCTCTGATCTACACCTCCAGGTCTATTTTTTCTTTTTTTTTTTGCGGTACTGGAGATTGAACTCAGGGGCATTCTACCTCTAAGCTACACCCCCAGCCCTATTTTTTATTCTTTATTTTGAAACAGGGTGTCACTAAGTTGCAGAGTGCCTCACTAGGTAGCTGAGGCTGGCCTCGAACCTGGATCCTCCGGTCTCAGCCTCCCGAATGCTGGGATTACAAGCGTGCGCCATCACGCCCAGCTTTATTTTTTATTCTTTATTTTAAAACAGGGTCTCACTAAGTTCCGGAGGGCCTCACTTAAGTAGCTGAGGCTGGCCGTGAACCTGCAATCCTCCTGTCTCAGCCTCCCAAGTACTGGGATTATAAGCGTGCCTGAGGATTAGGACCTGGCATCTTTGAGAAGGCGATTGTCTGTTGTCTGCCACATGCAAAATGCTTCTTTTGTGCCTTCTAATCTCTCCGTGTCTAAATTCTTCCCCTCACTCAAGACCTGTGTTAATCCCCCAGGAATTCTCTCTCGGTGCCCTCTCCCTCGGTCCCTGCTGCTACTCTTGACCGTGAGCACTTCCTTGGCTTGACCATGAGCCCCGCTTGGGCTGTTCAGGTGGCCGCCTCGGTGTCTTTGCTCCAAGGGTCTTCTCTCTCTTTTGGAATGTTCCCAGCTCGACCCTCGCCCATCTTCCTTCTTCCACAGAGCTCTCCTGCCTCTTGCTCTCAAGCAGAAGCCCTAGATTGGCAGAACCTGGACACCCCTTCATTTCAGCGTCTGCCACAATACATTCCAGCTCTTTGTTTGCTGCGTGGTCTACAGGCCTAGACAGCCCGTGAGCCTTTGCGAATGGGGCCAACTCCGATGAACCGTCCCATGCCAAGCATTGGTCCAGAGCTGGGCACATAGCACGTGTGGACAGAGAGGGGGTGAAAATTTCTTTGCTATTTGAAATTCCACGGTGTTGGTGCTCTGTGCCCCCCTTTGGCGTGATACTCGGGACCCGCTGACTCACGTGGTCAATAATTGCCTCGCATATGTACTGCTGCCCACCCACCCCAAACACACCGGTGCCCAGGTCTCCAGTGTGACCCGCCCAGGCTATGCCAGCCACTGGGTCTACCAGGTCGAAGCAAATGAACGTGCCACCATTTGACTATTTTCAACCTAAAAAGAGACAAAGTGTTCGTTGCTTAGAGTGTCCTGATTCAGTTGGAAGCTGCCTCTTCCCTCCCAGTGCGGAAGGCTCTTTGTTTTTCCCTCCTTCACGGCCCTCACCAATCCCTGACTGCCTCCCTCTGGCTTAATGTAAGGTGTTTTTTTGTTTGTTTGTTTTTGTGGTACTGGGGATGGAACTCAGGGGCATTCTACCTCTGAACTACACCCCAGCCCAATTTTATTTTTAATTTGAAACAAGTTCTTGGGAGATTGATGAGAGTCTCACTACTTATTGAGGCTGTCCTCGAACCTGTGATCCTCCTGTTTCAGCCTCCCAAGTACTGGGATTATAAGTGTGTGCCATCGTACCCAGCATTACAAGTTTGTTTGTTTTGTGGAACTGGGGATGAGCTACACTCCCCCAGCCTGATTTTTTATTCTTTATTTTGAAACAGGGTCTCACTAAATTGTGGAGGGCCTCACTAAATAGCTGAGGCTGGCCGCAAACCTGGGTCCTCCTGTCTCAGCCTCCCAAGCACTGGGATTACAAGCATGTGCCACCACAGTCAGTTTACAAGTTGTTTTTTTTTTTTTTTTTTTTGCGGTACTGGGGATTGAACTCAGGGGCATTCTACCTCCGAGCTACACCTCCAGCCCTATTTTTTTATTCTTTATTTTGAAACCGGGTCTCACTAAGTTTCGGAGTGCCTCACTAGGTAGCTGAGGCTGGCCACGAACCCGGATCCTCCGGTCTCAGCCTCCCGAATGCTGGGATTACAAGCGTGCGCCACCACGCGCGGCTTACAAGTTGTTTTTAAAATGTGAAGTCAAGCTGGGCGTGGTGGCACACGCTTGTAATCCCAGCATTCGGGAGGCTGAGACCGGAGGATCTGGGTTCGCGGCCAGCCTCAGCTACCTAGTGAGGCCCTCTGCAACTTAGTGA
>PVLC010050202.1:0-10189 GCA_004027655.1 Graphiurus murinus | reverse complement strand
ACACACACACACACACACACACACACACACACACACACACACACAATAAATAAATAAATAAAAGGGAAGGGCGTCTGTTCTCAGCAGCCCTGGCCAGTCCGGTGGTCTGGCAGGAAGGAGGGGTCAGCACAAGGAGGGGCTGAGCTCAGGACGGCCGCTCCCAGACCACGAGGCAGCCGAGCCCACGCCTGTCTTGGCCGGGAGGTTTGAAGTGCTTCCGCAGCCCAGCCACGGAGGTCCCCGGCCCCGGTGACTCACACGGTGACATAACGGGGCACCCCTGAGTCAGGAGGAGAGGCCCGCCCGCCCCTGCTCGGCACAGCTCCTCTTCCGGTAGACACGGTCGGTCCCACAGCCAGATTCATTTCCTCGCTCCGCTCCCCTGCACGCGGGAACCAAACTCCAGCCTCCTGGGTGTGCGGAGGGTGACCCGGGGCCAGCGGCTTGAAAACGCCCTGGCTTACGTGAGCCATGGAGTCTCTCTCCCGGAAACCCCTGGTGAGATTTGGGGAAGGGGTTGTGGGACCAGTGCAGCAAAAAACACATGGGATTTTTTTTTTTTTTTTTTTTTTTTTGCAGTACTAGGGATTGAACTCAGGGGCGTTCTACCTCCGAGCTACACCCCAGTCCTATTTTTTATTCTTTATTTTGAAACAGGGTCTCACTAAGTTGCGGAGAGCCTCACTAGGTAGCTGAGGCTGGCCTCGAACTCGGATCCTCTGGCCTCAGCCTCCCAAATGCTGGGATTATAAGCGTGTGTCACCACGCCCGGCTACATGGGATGTTTTAAAAGGCGGCACCCAGGCCGCCCACAGCAGGAAGAGCGGGTGGGGGGGCAGTCGGGTCCTTCGAGAGCCCAGGAACTGCCTGCTGGTCCCTCTGGCCCCTGGTACTGGAGTAATGGAGGCCACACACCCACTAGGGCTGAGTCACGCCTGGGGCAGGCAGGGCACGACCTGTTCTGGCTTCAGGACTCTGAGGGGACAGTGCTGGGTCCCCAAAATAGGCCCCGGTCAAAGGAGGTGGGGTGTGGAGACCAGACACACTCACCTCTGCGCAGAGCACAAACTAAATTCCTCCCTCCCTGTCTTTCTAGCTTTATTTTAAACTGGGGGTTGAACCCAGGGGCATTCTACCTCTGAACTACACCCCTAGCCCTATTTTTGATCCCTCCCTCCCTTCCTTCCTTCCTTCCTTCCTTCTTTCCTTCCTCCTTCCTTGTGGTACTGGGGATGGAACCCAGGACATTCTACCTCCAAGATACACCCCTGGCCCTATTTTTTTGAAACAGTGTCTCACTAAGTTGCAGAGGGCCTCACTAAGTAGCTGAGGCTGGCCACAAACCTGCAATCCTCCTGTCTCAGCCTCCCAAGTACTGGGATTACAAGGATTCGCCACCACGGCCGGCTTCTTTTTATCTTTTGAAACAGGGTCTTGCTAACTTTCTGAGGTCCTCACTAAGTGGCTGAGGCTGGCCTTGAACCCGAGATCCTCCCGTCTCAGCCTCCCGAGTACTGGGCTCACAGGTGCGGGCCGCCGCATCTGGCCAGCTCAATGTGTTGAAGCCTCCACTCGGAGCCCAGCTTGAAAGCACTCTGACTTCACCAGAATTGCTTCCGGTGCTCTCAGAAGAAAACCACAAACCAAAGCTATGAAGACCTCCCCCGAGGGAGACGCATGGCCGCCCGGGACGCGGAGGCTGGCACGTCACGTCGCCACGGGGCAGGCCCTGTGTGCTCCTCCCCTTCCCCCACAGATGTGAGCTGGGACAGGCTGTTTTGTGTGTCCCTAAGAAGAAGGGAGTGACACCTGCTGAGTGGCACAGAGACGGAGGGAAGGAAGGGGCCCATCTTCTGTACGCCCGCCAGGGGTGGTCCTGGCCTTCGGACCCTCATCCCACCTTCTCCTGGGCCCCCTGGCTGGTTTTGGGGTGTCCACTTAAGTAATTATAATTGAGGGGGCTGGGAAGGCCTGGAGCCATCTGTTGGAGCAGGAACCCCCCCCCCCCCGCAGCTGACCTGTCCTCCATCCCCACGGCCCCCAGAGGACACGGGCACTCAGCCACCGGGCATGCGGCAGCGGGCGGCGTCCCCGCGCCTGGCATTTCCCACCCCTTGGTTACTGCTGGCCTCATGCGTACGTCCAGGGAGACCGGGCAACTGGAGGGACTGCTCCCTCTGCCTCCTCCCCCGTCTCAGGGGCCCTGGGGACCACTGGGCTCCGTCTCCGCTGTGGGGACCGGGTGCGGGTGCTCTTTGCCAAGAATGCGACGGGGCGGGCTGTGGTCCCCAAACTCAGCCCTCCACCGGGGGTCTGGCCCCAGGCCCGCTGGACAGCGGCTTGTGTTGACACGCAAGAAATGACACGCGCACCAGTAGGAGAGACGCAGCCACGGTCCCTCTGCTGCTCAGGGCAAGCAGATAACCCGGGTCGACGTGCTCGTGGAAAAGGAGTAACATTCTGGATAAAAAGAGAAAATAAGAGGACGGCCTCCGAGGTGCTGGAGAACTGGGCAGAGGGCAGGGAGCTGCCCAGGTGCTCCGTGGAGGAAAACCCAGACCCAAAGGTATCACCAGGACCGTGCCCTCCCCGGGGGCTTCTACCGACGGGTCACCCGGAAAGCAAGAAACCTACCAAGGTGGAGAGTGGCTTGGGGGACCTCCCACACACAGCTGGGTTTGTGGGGTCACTTTTAGGTGACCCCACAAGGGAAGAGCTGCAGAAGAGGCGGTTCTGAGTGAGCCAGTTGTTAACCCTTGGGAGCCTGAGATAGGCCACGGGGTCGCGTTTACACCACGGGGACTGGCGGGTGTTATGAGTCACCCCCACTCTGCACAAGCGTGTTTATTTGTCCTGGACAGCAGGGAGAAGAGAGAGGAGAGAGAGGAGGAAGAGAGAGGAGACCCGCGAGGCTGTGGGGACCGAGCCCCTGGCTCGGCTCGGGGTGGGCCCCGTCCTTCATGCACTGAATCTTCAGGACAAGGAGATCTGCATTTCCACGAGGATCCCCAAGGTCAGTGGGCGACAGATGAGGGGGCCCGGCCCACCAGAGGGGAGACAGCCCGGATGGGGTGGGGTGGGGCACGCCAGCAGGTGACAGAGACAGAAGCCGGCACCCTGGGCTAGGAGCGTCAGAGTGTGAGGCGGACCCTCTGTCCGGTCAGCTCACCTCAGCTGGAGAAATAAAACCCGAGGCAGAAAAGCTCTGCAAAGGACAGGAAACGATTAAAAAAAACGACACAGCCGCTTGGACGAGAACCAGACAGAACTTCTAGAAATAATAAGAAGGATCCTAATAAGAACTGGACACTCCGCAGCTGTCGTTGGCAAAGACCCAGCTCCTGGGAGGAAATTGGGTCCCACGTTGTTGGAGGAGGGGCTCAGCGCGGGCCGTGGGGGGCTGGCCTGCGGCCTCTGCCAGTTCCCGAGGTGCAAGTGTCCTATCGCAGGCTCCCCGAGACTTAACAGCAGCACCCACAGAATTCCCCATCCAAGAGCTGACTCCTGCTCCCCGCCCCCTGGGACCTGGCTGCAGAGGATCTCAGAACTACAGCCAGATGGCAGAGATTCCCCCAAACCACTTGGGGCCCCCCAGGCAAGCCATCCTGGGGAGGACTTTTAAAGTGGGAGCTGAAAAAGAAAAGTCCAGAATTCCCTGTAACAGAAGCACGTTTCCAGACACCAGGGACAAGCTAAGGGGAGGCAGGCGGGGATAAAGGTCCCTAGTAGCTTTGGGCCTAGGAGACCCAGGAGACACAGGTCTTAGGGGTCGAGGGAAGAAGCCAGCTACAGAGGAATCAGAAATGGAGCCATGCCGGCAGACTAGGGTAGAGGCCTGGACAGCACTGTGTAAGAGGCCAGGCCTCCCACCCAGGAGGCTGTCCCACAGGTGGGGCTGGGGCTTCAGAACAAAGCGCAGGAGCATGGGGTGTGAGCCAGGTCCAGGCCTGGGGACTCGGCCTGCTCTGTCCCCTGCACCGCTGCACACTCGGACGGGAAGCCGAAAGCCGCGGGCAGTTTGCTTCCAAACCCAGCGTGTCTTCTGCTCTTTAGCCTGAACTCCCAGGATTACGCCTGGGACGTCTTGACGTGGAGGCCCTCTCCCTCCTGCCCCTGCTCACGGCCTCCTCCTCAGTGCCGAGGCCGCCCGACTGGAGGCCGGTGTCCAGCCCACGACGAGCCCAGGAATGCCGCAAGGCGTGCCTGGACCCATGGGCGTCTGCTGGGAGCAGCAAGAACTTCGCGTCTTCTGTGACCATGGCCACCGCTCCAGCACCCTGCCTGGGCACCCTGGGAGGACAGGGTCCTTGGCAGGGAGACCCTCCTTCTCATAGACTGGAGTTCTTTGTTTTTTGGGTGGTACTGAAGATTAAACTCAGGGGCGTTCTACCTCTGAGCTACACCCCCAGCCTTATTTTATTTATTTATTTATTATTTTTTATTTTTTGCAGCACTGGGGATTGAACCCAGGGGCATTCTACTTCTGAGCTATACCACTCTTTTATTCTTTAGAAAGCTTTCTTTTTTTTTTTTTTTTTTACAGTACTGGGGATTGAACTCAGGGGCATTCTACCTCTGAGCTACACCCCAGCCCTATTTCTTATTCTTTATTTTGAAACAGGGTCTCACTAAGTTGCAGAATGCCTTACTAGGTAGCTGAGGCTGGCCGCGAACCCAGATCCTCCGGTCTCAGCCTCCCAAATGCTGGGATTACAAGCGTGCGCCACCACGCCTGGCTTAGAAAGCTTTCTTTTTTATTCTTTATTTTATTTTGCAGTACTGGGGATTGAACCCAGGGGCATTCTACCTTGGAGCTCTACCCCCAGTACTATTTTTTATTCTTTATTTTGAAACAGGCTCTCACTAAGTTTCGGAGGGCCTCACTAGGTAGCTGAGGCTGGCCGTGAACCGGGATCCTCCAGTCTCAGCCTCCCGAATGCTGGGATTACAAGTGTGCGCCACCACACCCAGCTTTTTTTTTTTTTTTTTTTTTAAATTTTAAATCAAGGTCTTAGTAAGTTGTGGAGGACCTCACTAAGTTGCTGAGGCTGGCCACGAACTTGCAATCCTCCTGTCTCAGCCTCCCAAGTACTGAGTGGACTTGAGTTCTGACCCCCAACTGTCAGGAAGCAGGGCCGGGTGCTGCCCTGGGCCCAGGAGCTGTGGAGAGCGGCCTGTTCCTGCGCTGTGGCCACGGGGTGCTCACTCACCACCGTGGCCAGCTCTCCCCACGTGCCAAGCCCCAGAACTGGGCCTCTTTTTTTGTTATTGTTGTTACTAAGGATTGAATCCAGGGGCATTCTACTGCCGAGCTCCACCTCCAGCTCTATTTGTTATTCTTTATTTTGAAACAGGCTCTCACTAAGTTGCGGAGGGCCTCACTAGGTAGCTGAGGCTGGCCTCGAACCCGGATCCTCTGGTCTCAGCCTCCCAAATGCTGGGATTACAAGCGTGTGCCACCACGCTGGTGAACTGACCCTCCTAACCCTCACCTGCCGCTTCCAAGGAAGGCCTGCTAACTCCTTTTTACAGATGGGGAAACTAAGGCACAGGGCAGGGGACGCTCCTTGACGCAGGAAACAGTCGAGTGGGGTCTACCCCGGCCCCCATCCCGGAGGCCGCTCCTCCCGCCTCAGTTGGCGCTGCTGCAGCATCTGTGCTTCCACAGGGTGACCGTCACCTGATGTTCAAAAGCGCACCCCCAAAGACAGGGAGCGAGCCAGGCGTGGTGGCGCACACTTGTAATCCCAGCATTCGGGAGGCTGAGACCGGAGGATCCGGGTTCGCAGCCAGCCTCAGCTACCTAGTGAGGCACTCTGCAACTTAGTGAGACTCGGTTTCAAAATAAAGAATAAAAAAAAAAATAGGGCTGGGGGTATAGCTCGGAGGTAGAATGCCCCTGAGTTCAATCCCCAGTACCGCAAAAAAAAAAAAAAAAAAAAGACAGGGAGCAATGCCACCGGGGGCCCCCCCGCCACTGCCAGCTCCCGGGAAGCACTTGGAGACCAGGGCACGCCAGGAGGGGGGGCAGAGGAGAGCCCCAAGTGGCAGGAGAGAAAGCCACCTTTGATGGGGGTGCATGTGCACGGCCTCCACAGAATCCCCCAGGGCCCAGGCCCAGCTCCGGAGGCGACCCCAGCACACAGGGCTGGGCCTGCAGCGCAGGGGTTCACCACGGTGACCCCGGGGATGGGGGGGGACATAAATAACTTCCAGCAGGCTCTGAGGATGGACAGACGCATGCTAATGGGCTTTCGCTGCAAGAAAACATGTTGGTCATGAAGAATTCCTTTTGTCTTTTTAATGGGAACCCTGTAAGCTGACCCCACGAGGGAGAGGGGGAGGGGAGGGGCGGAGGTCAGAGAAAGAGCCAAGGAGATGGGGGGAGAGGGAGGGGGACCGAGACAGAAGGAAGGGACAGAGACAAAGGGAGATGGGGGGCGGGGGCTTCCCCTAGGACTTCCCCGGGACCCCTGGCCCTCCAGTAAAGTCCACTTGAAGGCTGCCCTGTGGTGAGATTGTCCAGCCCTTTCCTGGCCCCCTGAGGTCTGGGACTTATCCCCGAGATGCTTCACTCTGTCCTCTGGGTGCCTGGCCTGCAGGAGCCGGCCCTGGAGCCTCTTTCTGGGGTACCGATGGGGCGCTGGGGCCCCCATGGATGCCGAGGCCGCTCTCTGGAGATATTCCCATTAGCTTTTGGGGGAGAAGGCCTCACCCATGCTCCTTAAAGGACAGCCCAGGAGCCTGGTCCTGCTGGGCGGCACTCGGACCCCAGGATTGTGGTGCGCGTCCTGGCTTCGTAGGGAAGCTGGCTGGGTGGAGCCGGACCCGCCCTGTCCCTGCTGGGACCCCTGTGCTTGCGCCCGCTCCAAGACCACCCCTGCAGTGCAGTGTATCCGATGGAGGGGGGGTTACCTGGGGTCCCCTAAGAGAGGCTCGGGCCCTAACCCTGGGACCCATCGATGTGTCCTTATTTGGAAACAGGGTATTTGCAGATGCAACCATGTTAGATTAAAGTCATAGCAGGTTAAAAAGAGCGACTGTTCTCCTTAGAAGAGGACAAAGAGATACCCGGCGAAGGAGGAGGCCACATAAAGACAGAGGCAGACACAAGCCACGGAGCACAGGCCCTCCCGAGACCAGGAGTGCAAAGGAGCCCCCGAGGAAGGCCCTACCACGCCTTGAGTGTGGACGGCCGGAACTCCAGATCGAAGGAGGGAAGAGGGCTCGGTGCTGAGCCGCCGTCTCTGCCGTCTTTTGTTACAGCAGCTGCTAGAGACCGATACAGCTGTAACCCGGTTCCTAAGGGCTGCCCCATGGCCCCTCAGCCACACCGATCTCCCAGAGCCATTGATAGCCTTGAAGCAGGAGTCCCTCATCGGGGGAGGAGGTCCTGGTCACCAAGGGCATTTCACATTGTCCAGGGACGTTTTTGTTTTCATGACCTGGGGTCGCTGCTAGCCAGGCAGCAGCTAGGGATGCTAAGTATGGAAAGTCAGCGGTGCCACGGCTGAGGACGGAGGCGGGGGTCATTGAGCATTGGAGTAGCTGATCGATTCTGTGCCTTTTTCTGCCCAAGAAATTGCACGTAGATCCTGGATTTTGCTTGGAATAGGGAAAGACTGCTCTCCTGGAGGGTCTCTCATTTCCAAAACAGTGGGTTCTCTCGCTCCCCGTAACCTGAGCACGGCCCTGGGGACTGTTCATTAGTGAGAGGGACTGTCCTGAGGCCGACTGGACTGCAGCCCTGTCCACAACTGGCCGCACACACAGCAGGGCAGTGACCCACGTGCCCAGCCCAGAGAGCCGTTTGCAGAGCTGGGTTCTGCCCCTATTCTGGGAGCACCGGGAGCAGCTGATGGGGCGGACTCGGGCCAGTCCACCGCAGGGGGAAGCCGTGGGGCCTCCGAAGGCCCTTGCAAGACAGGGTTGATGCTTCAGAGTCGAGGTGGGAGTCACTGGCTTCAGCCTCTTGGAAAACCTGAACTGCGGTGTCTACACCGCGAGCACGTTTACACTGGAGGGGAGGGGAGATCGGGGATTGAACCCAGGGCCATGCTACCTCTGAGCTACACCCCCAGGCCTTTTTAGTCTTTGAAACAGGGTCTTGCTAAGTTGTTGAGGGCCTAAGTTGCTGAGGCTGGCCTTGAACCTGTGATCCTCCTGGCTCAGCTTCCCAATCACTGGGATCACAGGCATGCACCACCATACCCAGCTGTATTTCCCTTTATAAAAGGGTGCTCTTTAGCTGGGCGTGGTGGTACACGCTTGTAATCCCAGCATTCGGGAGGCTGAAACTGGAGGATCTGGGCTCTCGGCCAGCCTCAGCTACTTAGTGAGGCACTCCGCAACTTAGTGAGACTTGGTTTCAAAATAAAGAATAAAAAAATAGGGCTGGGGGTATAGCTCGGAGGTAGAATGCCCCTGAGTTCAATCCCTAGTACCGCAAAAAAAAAAAAAAAAAAGAATAAATAAATAAAATAAATAAATAAAAGGGTGCTCTTTAGCTCTTTAGACAAAAAAAAAAAAAAAAATCCATAAAATTTTGGGGTTGTTTAATGGAAAAACTAGATATTTTTTCAGTGACAGTTACCAATGTCCTTAAGTTGGCATTTTGTTTCGAAGACATGAGAAAGAATATAAAGCTTGAAAAAAGATACTGGTACCTTTTTTGACATGGTATTTAGTGGAACTTGGAAAGGACCTCCCCTCTCTCTCTAGCTCTGCTATCCCAATATATGATGTAATAGTAACATCAGCCAGTAAGAACTCGCCACGGGCCGTACTACTTTGCATTGGATGATTTGAAAGAGTTACTCAGGACAACCCTGCCATGTAAACACGATTGCTCCATTTTACAGATGGGGAAGCTGAGGCCTTTGCAGTTCAGTAGGGTAGGTTAGGGATCTGGCCCCGGGCAGTCTGAGTCTCCAGACCTCGGAGACTGCAGTCCAGCCTGAGTTTAAAGTTGCAGTCAGGAAGGGAGGACTCAGCTGGAAAGCAAGCCCCGAGGGAAACAGACAGGGCACCCAGTGTGCCGCCCCACCTGACAGCTCTCCACGCCCCGGCTCCCTGCGAGGAACCGGTTATAAAAGAACAGGCTGGAATAAATCCCGAGAAGCGTCTGTACTGTTGAAACCACCGCAGGACGGGCGGAAGGAGTGGCCTGGCCTCTTTTTGTTGTTGTTGTTTTTAGATTGAACTCAGGGCTGCTCTGCCTCTAAGCTACATTCTGAACCCCTTTTATTTTGAAACAGGGTCTCACTAAGTTGCAGAGGGCCTCATTAAGTAGCCGAGGATGGCCACGAACCTGCGATCCTCCGGTCTCAGCCTCCCAAGTACTGGGATGACAAGTGTGTACCACCACGCCCGGCCTCTCTCTCTGGGCATTTCTGATTGTCCTTTTCTTTTCTTTTTTTTTGACCTTGCAGCTACTTGAAGAGGGCAAAGGCCCAACACTTCAACACATAGGCACAGGTAAAATCTTTCTCAACAAGAACCCAAAAGCACAAGCAACTCAGAGGAAGATCAATACATGGGATTGCATTAAACTGAAGAGCTTCTGTGCAGCAAAGGAAACTATCAAGAACCTCAACAGAGAGCCCACAGAGTGGGAGAAAATTTTTGCCAGCTACTCTTCTGATAGAGGACTAATATCTAGGATATACAGAGAACTTAAGAAACTCATAGCTAAGAAAACAAATAACCCAATCAAAAAATGGGAAAAGGATCTAAACAGACACTTCACAAAAGAAGAAATACAAATGGCCAATAAATGTATGAGGAAATGTTCAACATCATTAGCAATCAGAGAGATGCAAATCAAAACTACCTTGAGATTTCACCTAACCCCAATTAGAATGGCAATCATCAAAAACACAAACAACAACAAATGCTGGCGAGGGTGTGGAGAAGTGGGAACCCTAATACATTGTTGGTGGGATTGCAAATTAGTGCAACCACTTTGGAAAACAGTGTGGAGGATCCTCAGACAATGGGAATGAACCTACCATATGATCCAGCAATACCACTTCTGGGTATCTACCCAAAAGAATAGAAACCAAACTCTCAGACCAACGCATGTGTATCTATGTTTATATCTACACAATTTGCAATTGCCAAACTATGGAACCAGCCAAGATGTCCATCAACAGATGAATGGATTACAAAACTATGGGATATGTACACA
>PVLC010050201.1:0-10201 GCA_004027655.1 Graphiurus murinus | reverse complement strand
ATTTATTTATTTATTTATTTATTTATTTATTTATTTATTTATTTTTGAAACAGGGTCCCTATAAGTTACTGAGGCTGGCCTCAAGCCTGTAATCCTCCTGTCTCAGCCTCCCAAGCACTGGGATCACAGGTATGCGCCACCACACTCAGTAGGAAATGCCCTGTTTCTTGATTGTGGTGGTGATGAGTCAAAACTTGTCAAACTGTACACTGAAGACACATGAATTTAATTCTATGTAAATGGCACCTTAAAAGGAGTTTAAAGCTACTTGTAAAATAAAATTTAAAAAAAAAAAAGAACCACAAATTACCCACATCCAGTTAATTCTGAGCCGACCGCCTGAGATCAGGGGCTAAGGAAAGGACTCATCCTTTTACAGAGGTCATGACCTGAATCATCCAGCAGACGCACAGCCGCCCTTACGCCCAGGGACAGGAAAGGAAACACTATGACACCCATGGGTGTCTCTTGGAACTCTGCTGCCCACTTTAACAGGAGACGAGCCCCCTTCAGGAACAAGGGCGCTACGCCTGGCTCATCTTACCCAGTAAGCTGCCAAGACCAGCAAAGTCATCAGCTGAGGTTGGACTGAATCTAAGGTAGTGAGGGAAGGCGATGGTCTTAGTTGGGCCTCGACTCCAGGCACATTGATGGGGCTCCACCTGGTCACGCTAGCCTTTCTCTTACAACCATCATCACATGGGGAACCTAGAGGGACGACTTCTAAAAGCATGAACTTAGTTTATAAGGGAAGCAGCTCTGAGCAGGTAAGGGTTGGACCATGGTGGCCATCAGACCGCACAGATCCCACCCCCATCACTCCTACAGCTGTGATTGTTGACTGCCAACAGCTCACAGCCGCGTCTCACCCCAGGGCTTTGCGCTCAGCCAAAGGAAGCTTTTTGATCAAAGTTCTGTCTCCTCCCTGGGGGGAAGTTCCCATCTAATGACTATTTGCTCCAGGGACACACAAACCTGTCCCAGCAGTTATCAAAATCAGCTCATGCTGGATTTTCAAAGTCAAAAAAATACAGAATATTATCAAGAAATACAGAATATTAACAGGAATATTATGAAGCATAAATGTTTCATATAACCTGGTCAAGCAAAGAAAATCCTTCTGAAGCATCTTGTCATAACTCCTTTCTAGGCATTCGGATAACAAACAACTAATTCACACAACTTTGTTGTTCATTTAGATTATACTGTGCAGTCACGTGTCGCTTAGTGACGGGTGTATGTTCTGAGAACCGCATGGTTCGCCAGGTTTGTGGTGGTACCAACATCATGGCATGCACTTAGGCAATCGAGGTGGTGTGTGACCTCTGGGTCTGCGGCGAGTCAGATAAACAAAGATGTCTGAGGTTGCTGCTGGCATAACACAGTGTACTGTCTCAGAATAAACACTTTTAGAAGTAGAGGAGTACACTCTAAAATAACGATTAAAGGCACAATGAGTACATAAACCAGTAACACAGTCACTTATTACCATTACCGAGTTATGTCCCACGCGTAATTGTATGTGCTGTACTTTTATAGGACTCACTGACAGGGCAGCCAGCTCACACCGGCTTTACCACGAGCACATGAGTATCATTCTGTTACGACACGCGGAAACACAGCTGTCTCCAGGGAGTCATCGCTCAGCTCTGTTATACTCTGCAGGACCCCTTTGGGATATGGACTCCATCACTGGCCAAAGCTTCATTATGCGGTGCCTGGCTGTCTGTTCGGTCAGGATTCCTGCCATGCGTCCTCGTTGCTGTGTCCTCCGCCTGTGTGAAAACTCTTCCAACGAAGCCCTGTGTGCCAAAGGTGAGCACATACAGGACAAATGGAGCAGCTGCCATCGGAGTGCCAAGTCTCCCCAAAAGGTGACAGTCTAATTCTGCTCCGGATGTCACACTTTACCTCTGGACGCCTTAGTCTATGGACAAACATAGTTGCAGAATTTTAACTTAGATAATTCCAATATTATTCGGCCCATTTCTCCAAAAACAATTATACTTTTTTTTTTTTACAGTACTGGGGATTGAACTCAGGGGCATTCTACCTCCAAGGTACACCCACCGCCAGTCCTATATTTTATTCTTTATTTTGAAACAGGGTCTCACTAAGTTGCAGAGTGCCTCACTAGGTAGCTAAGGCTGGCCGCGAACCCGGATCCTCCGGTCTCAGCCTCCCGAATGCTGGGATTACAAGCGTGCGCCACCACGCCCGGCTTTATTCTTTATTTTGAAACAGGGTCTCACTAAATTGCGGGGTGCCTCACTATATAGCTGATGCTGGCCTAGAACCTAGATCCTCCGGTCTCAGCCTCTCAAGTACTGGCAATTATGTTTTTATTTCTCATAGCTAAAACCAGCTTCACACTTGATGTGAGAAAAAGGAAAAAACAAAAAAACATTTTTTTTTCAACATACCATGTAATCTCAACTAAGGTCAGAAATGTAGCCTGGTTGTGGCCACTGGGAATTCTGCCTGGGGCAGGGCTTGCCCTGTTGTTCAGTGAAGAAACAACACACACAGAATTAGGAAGCACCTTTCAACCCTCATTCCACGAGGCCATGTAGGTTTCTCAACTTCCCCTAACTCCGGGCTTTCAGACCATGTTAATAAGTTGTGAAATTGGTTTAGTGAGTCATGATCCACATTGTAAAAAACTAATTAAATCAGACAGAAAAAAAAGAGGAACGGAAAGTATCAGCACATGCTATGCATCATAATGACAAGGGGCGAGATCGAAAAACTAATTCTAAAGTCAAGAGGAAAATATCCAAAGAAGGAAACCTACCAAAAGGTCATAGAAGCTCTCTCTAGTTGAGGCTCTACAGGTGATTTTTAATGGTGTCCTTTACTTGTTATGGAGTTACCAAAACTTTCTAGCAGATAAGAGCTCAGACAGACCTGGGCTCAAATACGAGACCCAAAACTCAACAAGAGTCTAAAACTAAAGAATCAGTCCCACCTCATCCATGGTGTTCTGTGCTTTGTAGAAAAATGTGACCTTTTTTTTGTGTGTGTGGTACTGAGGATTGAACCCAGGGGCATTCTACCTCTGAGCTACATCCCTGGCCTATTTTTAGTCTTTATTTTGAAACAGGGTCTGCACTAAGTTGTGGAGCACCTCACTAACGTAGCTGAGGTTGGCCACAAACCCAAATCCTCCAGTCTCAGCCTCCCAAGTACTGGGATTACAAGCACCACCACTCCCAGCTTGGATGTTTTTTATATAAGATTACACCCACCACCATCACCACCAACAACTAACACATTAAACTTGGGGTTCCCCATGTTCTGTCCAAATGTCTGCCCAGCAGAGTTTTCCTTGCTTCTCCTGGGCTTCCTGTATGCAGTCAACTTTCTCATCTTTCCTTCCTGATATATAATTTTTCAGTGCACCTAAGAATCAGAGTGTAGAACATCACGTTGAATTAAAAGGTAAAACAGCAATGTTGCAAAGGTTTTAGTTTTTGCTGAGTTATTGGGCTTTTAAATATTAAGTTTCAGGGCTTCACAACGTTGAGGTCCCCCTCCCCACCATCCAAAGACTCATTAATATTGGTGAGAATGAATAAGCAAAGAGCCCCTACTTTTTCATACACTATAAATCACATCAATTCCTAAACATCAGAGACATTTCTTGCTCCCTAGATGGTCAATAGCCTGTGGTGTCATCATAAGATGGAAGATAGCTTGAGGACTTCCAGCGCCCACTAAGACCAGTGTGTGCAGACCCCAGGGTCAGGTACCAGCTCCAGCCCTGCCTCTAACTCACCAAGGGACTTCCAGAAAGTCATTTCCCCTTGCTCAGTCTCATTTTCCTCATCTGTGAAATAAATGATTCAGATTAGTTTACCTCAAAGCTTTGTTCTAGCTTTAAATTTTTATTCTTCTATCCTTTGGCTAATGATCCCATTAAAAGCATATAATGTGGTACATCAATAACACTAATGGGATTCTTTAAGACCTATGACTGTTTCACATGTTTTCACCATCGCTCAAATCTATTTTTAGGACAGGAGAGGCTGTACGCTTTGCCCTTTGGGAATCTCTGCACCAAGTACGGTGGATAACCACGAGAAAGAGTGGAGACGGTGCACTGAATGGAATTGTAAGTTACTGGATATTGGATTGGTGTGAGTGCTCTTGGGCTAGACAAGACTGTCTCACATGCACACTTCTAAGGCTGGTGAAAAAGATCATCAACTCCAGCCCATTTCTCTGAGAGATCAACTGACGTGTCCAAACTCATTCAGCTAGACAGTGGTAGGCTAGGACCGGACCTCTAGCATCTCTGGCAGATATATTACAACAAACAAAAGTCAAGGAATTTTTTAGTAGCAGAATGTACCAGGCACTGAGCTATGCATGCTTAATATATGGTATCTCATTCCTAGCACCATTTTTCTCTTGATCGTATCAAAGAAGAAATTGAATAAGATTATAAGATTGTACAGAGTCACATAACTGTCAGCCCAGGACTTAAAGCTTGCTTGTCAGCCTCCAAAGCGCACACTTATGACTAGCACGTGTGAAAGTCCAGGTAAGGAAGTTGGCCCAACAGCGTGGTTCCAAGGGCTCCTCTTCCTAGGACCCACACACCGCGTCCTCCGGTTGGGGCCTGGCGCTCGTCTTCTTTCTTCATTGGGTGAGTTCACTCCCTCTCTGTGGTTTGGTGCTGACCACAGACTGTCCTTGGAGCCACTTCCTGTGTGAACATCCAGAAAACCTTCCCCATTGAAGCATTTCCCAAAACCTCCTTGACGTAAACCCAGCAGGGTGCAAGAGTAATCATCCCCCATTGCCCAGTGGGTGTTCAGCTTAGAAAATGTTCCCCAAGGATTATTCAAATGACATAAATATGTTTGTGACTCTTGGTACATGTTGCCAAATTGTCTCAGAAGAGGATTGTGCAAATGCACAGTCAACAACAAAGTCTGGGACTATCATAGCACAACTGGCAGCGGGCATTTTCCTTAGACTCTTTCTATTAGCATCTTAAAAAAGGGCTTGCCCAGCATGGTGGTGCACACCTGTAATCCCAGTATCCCAGTGCTTGTGAACTGAGTCAGGAGGATCACAGGTTTGAGGCCAGCCTCAGCAACATAGTGAGACCCTGTTTCAAACTAAAAATTAAAAAGGGCTGGAGTGTAGCTCAGAGGTAGAATGCTCCTGAGTTCAATCCCCAATACCAAATGAAGAAAAAACAGAGATAAGGCACTTTGTTTTAGTTTATAATTGAATTTGAAACTTTTTTGTTATTAAAGCAGTTGTATTTCTTTTTTGCAAATTATCTGTTCATATCCTCTCTTTAATATAATTTAATTGTTGCATATGTATTCTGAAATTTATTGCCATATGTAATACATATTAAATACTTAACCTTTATGTGCTCTTCTAATTTTGTTTAAGTTATTTAGAAATTAGGATGACCAGAGCACTGTTAGTTTCCTCATCTCTGTTTCTTTTTCCCATCCATTAATATTTCTTCATTATCAGTAACAATTTCATTGTTTTAAATTTCTATATAGGATAAATAGCTTTATATTTTTTTACTATTCAATGTCAAAAACCCTTAAGGCTATTTATTTTCTCATTATATTTTTATGCACTTTTATTACATTGTTCTTCATCACCCTTTATAAAGCATATATTTATTTAGAAAGCATTTTTGGTGCCTAAATTGTCAAGATCTTTAAAGTTTATTTACCTTACTTCTATTTTGATTGTGTTAAAAATCATATAACATTATAATACTGTACATTACAAGAAATTATAATATTATCATTTATTTATTGTGAATATATGTCCTCCTTCAAACATGTTTCATATGTGCTTCAAGAAACATAAACTCACATTTTGAAAATACAAAGCATTTGTAAAGTGATATATCTTTTAATCTTACTTTGTGATTATTCAGTTTTTCTGTGTCCTCACCTTATTCTCCTGAATGACTTTTAGAATCAAAATATTCTGTTTCTATTATTTTTATATCCTTTTTCCCCTTGTATTTCAAGCAATTTATAAGATAGAAATGTTGTAGCACTTTTATCATGGGAAAAGAGAAGAAGCCATTCAAATGTCCATGAAGATGGGACTGGTTTATAAACTCTTGTATGTGCACAAAACACAGTGCTCTGCAGCTGCAAACGGTAAAGACCTTCGCTCAATAATACAGCGCCCTCCAGGATGTACTGTTAAATAGACAAGTGAGGCGCTGTTTATGCAAAAAGAGAGGTGGGGACACACACACACACACACACACACACACACACACAGATGTATATATGCGCTTACATTTTTAATGGGAATGTATCAAAACTTTTGATAACATTTACTGACAGAGAGAGTGCAGAAACAGAGATAGATGGTGCAAAATTTCATTGAGTATACTTTTTTTTGCATAACTGACTTTGGAACCACATACATATTCCATAAAAGTACTTGTAACACAAGATTATATTAAAATGAGAAAGTAATGTGTGTGGGACGGTATACTGGGAATTGAACCCAGGGGCATTCTACCTCTGAGCAATACCCCCAGCTCTGTTTTATTTTTTATTTTGAAACAGAATCTCATTAAATTGCTGAGGGTCTCACTAAATTGCTTGGCCTTGAACCTGTGATCCTCCTGTGTTAACCTCCCAAGCACTCAAATTACAGGTGTGTACCACCATGCCTAGCTAAAAAAAGCAATTTATAAATATTAAATTCAAAGTAAAATGAACACAACAATATAACACTTTGGTTACTCAATTATATGGTGATGAATTATTGCAAGTGACACTAATACAGTAATTTTATTGTGCATTCCTAAATGGGATATATGCTAAAAACAAAAAGAACCACAAAGAAATACCAAATAGGAGTGATATTAACAATATTTTCATACTTCTATGTACAAATAAGCAATTATGATGATGACATGGAAATCAAGATTTTTAGCATTAAAAAAAAAACATAATCAAAGAGGCTACGCTAAAGTCCTGTAAGTTTAAATTTGAATTGGATGCAACTGTGAACATTTTATTTAGTTTTTACTAGGGAAAAATATTTTTATTAGTTCTGTCAGGAAGGAAGGAAGAGGAAAGAAAGGAAAAGGAAAGGAAGAGAGGGAGAAAGAAAGAGAGAAGGAGGAGGAGGAAGAGGAGGAGGAGGAAAAGGAAAGAAGGAAGGAAGGAAGGAAGGAAGGAAGGAAGGAAGGAAGGAAGGAAGGAAGGAAGGAAGGACGGACGGACTACAGTGATTATCTCAGTACAATGAGCACTGCAGTATGCATATTATGGTCCCTAAATATCTTTTCTAACTTGGACAACCAGGGGAATTTTGGAAAAATAACTGATCAAGGAAATGTGCAAGGTGAATCTGGAATATATCTTCATACCAGAAGACACGGATACTACCAGAAGAACTATTTTTATCAAAATGACAAGGAACTAATCTGGAAAAGCTTCCACTGTCCCACAATTTGAGCATCGACAATAAAATAACTATCTGTCAAACATATTTAGATCTACGAATTTATAAGGATACTTTTAAAAAATATATTTCAATAATTCCTCGTTATTTACCTTTGGAGGATGCTATAGAACCAATTCATAATCATAAAAAACATAAATATTTATGTGTCCTCTCCCCCCCACACAATAGTACGTAATTGCAGTGATGGATGAGCTAATTAATTTGTTGCGGTAATCATTTCACCATGTTGTATATGAGCATCAAATGATGAATTTGTACACCTTGAATGTACACAATTTATATTTGTCAATTATATCCCAGTAAATCTGAAGGAAAATAAAAACTAGGAAATAAAAAGAAAGAATCAAGCATATTTCAATTTACCAATACAAACTGAACTCAAGATAAACAGACTAGTTAATGTAGCTCTTTTTTGTTTTTTATATTAAGCAATTCAGCTGATAAGTGAAGGAGGAATGATATTTTGAATGTTTAATGCAATAATATTTCTAGAGAAAAATTAGTTTCTGGTAAAGCCTTAAGTGTAATTCAGTTGCTCAGTGCCTATCACAAAAAGTGGGGTTTTTTTTAATTAAATCAGAAATCAATAATCAGGTAAAACACTTAGATATGTACTGTACATTAGATACATGTGCTTCCTAAACATTTGAAATGTGGTGACTATGAACAGATACATGTTGCAAATGTAGAATAGATGTGGAATTTGAATTTTGAGCAGTATACAAAAGTAAAATATTTCATTAGTAACTTCTTAACATATTGTGCATATGTATACTAAAATGATGTTTGATATATTGATTTAATTGTAATATAATAATTAAAATGGATCTGGTGCTGGTGGGGCTATCAACTGGCACAACAACTTCAAAAACTCAGCTGATTCTTCAAATCTTAAACTGTGTCTTCCACAAGACCTAGCCATTCTACTAGTAGGCATTTACTCAAGAGAAAGGGGGAAAAAAAAAGTATGCCCATAAAAGACTTGTACAGAAATGTTCACAGCAGCTTTATGTGAAACAGCAGAAACCTGAAAACAATCCACATGCATAGGCACAGGTTAATGGATAAACAAATGGAGGTGTATTGGTATACCCATACAGTAGAATAACTTAGCAATAAAGAAGCAATGAATTATTCACACATTCATCACTATAGATGAACTTCAAAATAATCAAGCTGTAAAAAAAAAAAAAAAAACTAGATAAAAGTGAGGACATGATGTGATTCCACTTATATAAAATTCCAGAAAATGACAATTACTCTTTATTTGGGAATGGAGGGGAGCAGAGGCGCAGGAGAAAACCATCATCACGAGACATGAGAGCACGTTTGGGTAGTAAATATGATAAGTATCTTGATTGTAGTGATAGCTTCAAATTGCACATTCTAAATATGTCTGATTTATTACATGTCAGTAATCTTCTCTAATGCTATTACAAAATTAATTTCATCTATTTCTCAGTACTCTTTTAGGCAGCTACTAGAACAATTTAAATGACATGTGTGACTTGAATGACACTTTTATTGGACAGGGCTGAGCTAGATTTAACCACCATTTTGCACGAAATATGAGGAATAAACTGCTAAGCAAAAATGTGAGAATTCGATCAACAAATCACAGAATACAGACACTGTAGTACAAAAGATCAGACTTCGCCAACAAATACATGACAAGGGGGTTCACAGGGGAAAAAAGAGGGAGGGGGTTAGTAAAATTAGCAACGTGTCATTTTTAGAGCCTCATTTAAACCTTTTAACAAATGGGAAACTTTAGCAGATTTCTGATGCCATCAAGGGATTCCTTTTAATTGTATCGGTTGTACTAGTTGGCACAGACTCCCTCACCTGAGCCTGCCTGGGGAACAGCTCTGCTCTCCATAACTACTACAAATGACAGGTGGAGTGGTTTCACTTTCAAAAATCATCATCACTAATGGCTGACTCTTCATGCTCACAGATGCACACAGATGTCTTAGGAAGAGCTCAGGGAAAGAGACTCCATCATCCAGGACCATCTTTGGGGAATTCATGCCCAAAAGAGCAGGTAGAAGCCACCAGGAAATCACCAGGGACTGGAACAATGTGGTCTCTAGATTAAGTAGCAATGCTTTAGTTATTGGTTATTTCTCGCTTTCTCTTTCCCTCCCCACCTCCCCTTTCTCTTGCATTCCTCTCTCCTCCTCTTCTCTTACTCCCCCTCCTTCTCTTTTGCCCCTGGATATGAAGCCCGCCCTCTTACTCTGCGGCAATCCACTCCACAATTCTGTCCTCAGCCCTTGTATAAGATAACATGGACATTCCGTTTCTTCCATCATCCAGAACTAGTAAATACACTTGTACGCTATTTTCTAAGCACATTTTATTTTTTTGTTTGTTTTATTTTTATTTAACCTATCTAAAGAGAGGTTAAATCTTTCTTTGACTATGAGGTTACAAGAAACAACGATGAATCTCCGAGCTACCCTTGGTCCTTAGTGGAGAATCGAAAGGGCCTGGCTCCATTCCTTTGTACAGTCCTTTCAATTTCCTAGCACATTGCTGCACAAACTGTGTCCCAGATGAGGACAAACATTGATAAGTCCAGCATTTAGACCCTTGCACAGCAACTTGGCAGAGTAACTTTATATCTTTTAAATAAAATAAAAGTAGAGCTTGTGTTTTATGTTTTCTTTTTAAGTATTTATTTTCCTAGTAGTTTATTTTTATTATATTGGTT
>PVLC010050200.1:0-10189 GCA_004027655.1 Graphiurus murinus | reverse complement strand
AGGAACATCCTTATCTCTGAGTGTCATGGAAGTTAACAGTGGAATGTATCGGGTTCTTTCAACAAACACTGATGATAACATTGGTGGTGCACATTTCACAGAAACTTTAGCACAGTATCTAGCTTCTGAGTTCCAGAGGTAAGTATTAGTGGCCAGGATGATATGTTTTGATTGAGGTTTCTCTTCTCTTCTAGTATTTAAAACATTTTTTCCTACTTTATTTTAAATCACTGTGCTGCAAAGAAGGATATTTTTTCCTTGCATAGAAAGTACCAATTCCAATTATTAGACATGTTTAGAAACATTGGTTACTGTTTTATGTACATGTGACTTGGTGAGTGATGGGGAATCCAGCCTGAAGATTGGTGAAGATGCACCCACACCATTCTTCTGATGGTGAGAAGTGCAGTGTCCTGGGAAACAGAGGTCGAGCTGCCTGTGCAGCTTGGATTTTTCACTTACCACAAAGGGATGTCAGCCACTGAGTTGCACGAACTTGATCTCAAGTTTGATTTTTTAATTCATCCTGTGCTACTCTTCTGTCTAGATAAAGGGGGTATAGGCATGGAGACCTCACTGCCTTCTGAACAGTTTTTAAAAGTTTGGATCTGATGAAGATTCTGTTATCATCATACTCCATTGTGTTAATGTCTTATGGAGTATTTAATTACTAATCTACTGCCAAGAATATTCTAGTCTTATTACTGGATATAAATACTCCATTCAAAATGTTGGTCCTGTTTGGATATATCAAGAGTCAAATATATAAAGGTTATCTTTTAGACATTGCCATGCTTAAAAAAAAAATGTAGCTGAAATAGCATTTTCACCATTTGACAAAATCTATTGGTTAAAAAGTCTTGAAAAAGTGGTAATTTCTCACTTGTTTAATAAAGACCTATGCTGCTTTTTATTTTAAAGGTGTTATTTTAAGAAAGTAATATATCATTACTTACCAAGCAGTTTTAAAAATTGACGCAACACTGGAGAGAGAGGAACTTTAGTTTCACATATTTTGTATGTGTCAAATTTCTTTGAAAAAGCATCTTTTTTCCTAATACTCAACAAATAATTTTGTACCATTAAACAGTGATTGGCCTGCGATTGTAAAGGGTGAAATAAGAGGCTGACCCAGTTCCATAAATCTCCATCAACCTGTGTCTCACCTGCAAAAAGATGAGACCTATTTTACATTCTTCAAATTACAGTCTATTATTATGGTTATATAACCCAGCGATTTAAAGTATTAAGTAAATTGGTTATTCATTTTTCTTGAAGGGATCCTTCTTTAATTGCAGAAAATATTGCTAGGGAAGGTTTTTAGAGGGATTAGAAGCCAAATACTAACATCTGGTATGTAATATTGAATCATGGATTTATTATTGCGCTAGTAGCAATTATCTAGATTTTAGTTAGGTTATGTTTTTAATTTAGATCCTTCAAACATGACGTGAGGGGAAATGCACGAGCCATGATGAAACTGATGAACAGCGCTGAAGTTGCAAAGCATTCTTTGTCCACCTTGGGAAGTGCCAATTGTTTTCTTGACTCACTGTATGAAGGTCAAGATTTTGACTGCAATGTGTCCAGGTAAAACTGAAGTTCAGAGAACAATCATATTCAAGAGCATCTTATGTAATTTTCTCACCTTAGGCTTTCTGTTTGTTTTTTGTTGTTATTATTTGATATTTATTAGCCATCGATAAACAGGGAACCCTTTGGGGTTCAATTTTTGCAGAATAAAAGCTATTCCCAAAGTAGTTACCTTGGTTGCAACTGCTTGCTCTGTTACTTTAAGCTACAATTAGCACTGGTGAAAAAGGCATCCTCAATCTTTTAAAGAAAAGTGAGCTGGGACTTAAAGTTTGAGATTTTCCGATTTCTCAGACTGTATTCCCACCTACCTATGAGTCCTTAGTTCTTTATGGCATAAGTCTTAGGTGGGGCTTGCTCATTTTTCAGTATTACTTAATATTTAACATTGTTTGATAGTCTGTATTTTAAGTACTTTTTTTGTATTGACTCATGGAATCCTCACATCACCCTTGTGAGGTACGTACTATTATTCTCGTTTTACACATGAAGAAACAGAAACCAGAGAGGCTCCATTGCCTGTCCATGGTAACACAGCTAGTAAGTGATGGACCGGGGATTCAGTCTAGACAGTGTGAGGCCAAAGTTCATACTTTCCAACTGTTACACTGTCCTGAAGATTGACATCTCTCTGTTTTTGTTTGCTCTGCCAATCATCATCAGTATTTTATGTTTTAATAGTTTTTATGACATTTAGTGAGCACAGCTGTAATGTGCATAAAATAGTTTTTAGTGTCACTATGTTTTTCATAATTCAAGGCATTGCGTAGAAGTGATTCCTACCCAGAAAGTAGGAAGGGGGGATGGTTGGGCATTCCCTGGCCTTTCGTGTTGTATACTCCCTAACAATAATAATAGCTATTTTATTTAGCCTGTTGAAACCTCCCAGTGATCTAACGGGTGACCCTGAAGCATAGTAACCATTCCCAGCATTTCAGCTGTATATTTTTAGTATTCTACTATCTTTGGCTATCTTCTCTTTCCATCTCTTCCTCCTAATTGAACCTCTTCTCTTTCACTGGGCTTCTAGAGTATAGATCAGTGCTGCCCGATACAGTAGCCACCAGCCATGCATGGCTGTTTAAATTTAAATTAATCAGGATAAGGATAACATCAAAAGTGCAGTTGGTCAGTGGCACTGGCTGCGGTTCTGCGGTTCCGGTATTCAGTCACCTTTTGTGAGTAGTAGCCAGCAGAATGTTCGGTGAGCAGCATTGCTCCAGGTCATTGAAGAAAAATTTCAAGCTATAGCCCAAAAGATAGAAAAGGTGTTGAATTGAAATCTGTTTGTAAACAGAGTACCTTTAGATTTTTTTTTCTATTTCTAGAATGCTTTTATTGCTAAGTTTGTCCAAGTGCTCAGAATGTGTTTGCTAAATATCAGTAATAAAGAGATAAATGAATCTGTAACTTTTCATTAAAGAAATTTTGGCTTCATCTCAGATATTTCAGGCATAAATGTATGTTTTAATGTACATAGATAGCACATTTTAAAACCACTCATCTACACTTAAGTTCTGTAATTAGTTACTAATTACTAATTGCTTAATAATTGTAAGAAATTTGTATGTTTTTAATGAACATAAATCTTAAAATTTTATTATATGCCTGCAGTCAAGCTTCTTGGTGCAAAAGGACTAAACTTAGGTATAATACAGTCTCAGACTTACAATGAAAAATCATTAGAAACAATTTTAACTCAAAAACAGCAAAAAATATATTAAAATATAAAATAAAAATAGCAAATGATGATTTGATTAGGTTTGATTAGGATTAGGTTTTGAATAGGTCTATTATATTCTTAGATTTTTTTAAAAAATCTTATAATTAGGCCATGGGTAAGGCAGCTTTCCACCTGAATTTTATATTAAGTGTCTTCATACATATGTTGGTGAAAAACTTAGACACACACACCCATGATATTTCACTGTTCAATAATACTCTGCTCTGATTGTAAACCTTCCATTCAGAGAACTATCAAGTTGTTTTGGCATTACTCTTCACAAGAAAGTTTGATCAAGCTGGGTGTGGTGTGTACATCTATAATCCCAGTACTTGGGAGACTGAAACAGGAGGATTGCAGGTACAAGACCAGCCTCGGCAACTTAGTCAGGCTATTAGCAATTTAGCAAGAATGACTGGGGAATTGAGTGTAGCTCAAGATACAGTGCCTCTGGGTTCAGTCTCCAGTACTACACACACACACACACACACACACACACACACACACACACACACACAAAGTTTGATTGATTTTACTAAGCCTTTTCTCTGTTTTTCTGCAGAGCAAGATTTGAACTTCTTTGTTCTCCACTTTTTAATAAATGTATAGAAGCAATCCGAGACCTCTTAGATCAAAGTGGATTTACACCAAATGATATTAACAAGGTAATGCTTTTATATTTTCTTAATTATTTTAGTTGTTTCAGATTGGAATTTAGGAACTAGCTTTTGGTACAGAAAAATACTTTTATACATGTATTTTCAGAACTTGTGTTAATAAGGAAAATTATTGAATTTTGGTTAATGGCTCTGGTGAACTCAATAGGTAACGCTTGATTATATATACACATAATATATATGTACATACACACACACATACATATATGTACATACTCAATTCCTAGCAAAGAAGAGTAATTACTAACCAAGCATGGTGGCACATGCCTGTCATCCTAGTACTTGAGAGGCTGAGACATAGATCCCCTGAGGGGATCGCAGGTTCGAGGCCAGTCTCAGCAATTTAGCAAGACCTTGTTTCAAAATGGAAAAATAAAATGGGGTGTGGCTTGGATAGAATGCCCCTGGGTTCAATCCCCAGAACCAGAAAAAAAAAAAAAAGTCACATTCTGAGGTAGGCTGAGTGTATCCAGGAGCGGGCTCTGTCTTTGCTGGTTAGTGCTTCTCTCTCTAGTTGAGTATTTCTTACTCTGTTTTATATTTAATTGCCTTGATCAGAACTTAAATACTTGTGTTATTATTTAACCGCCTCCTTTTGTTCCTTTTGTGATGGAAATAATAGCCTTTTTCTAACAAATTTGATTACTGATAACTGGTTTGAAATAGGTTCTCTTTATTATCATATTAAGACAGCATTTCCCTTTTCCTCTTTTAAGGAGTTTTAATGTGAAATAGGTGTTGAGTTTTTACACATGTATTTAGGGACACCCACGAAGTGATCTTATGATTTTCTTTACATTTGTCTTAAAGCTATGTGATGAGTTATTAATAATTTTCCAAGATTGTATTCCTAGGATAGACCTTACTTGATTATGAGGATTTTTTTTTTAATTTAAATTATTGTGATAAGCCAGGCGTGGTAGCCCACACTTGTAATCCTAGCATTTGGGAGGCTGAGACTGGAGGATCCGGGTTCACGGCCAACCTCAGCTACCTAGTGAGGCGCTCCGCCACTTAGTGAGACCCTGTTTCAAAGTAAAAGAATTAAAAATAGGGCTGGGGGTATAGCTCGGAGGTAGAATGTCCCTGAGTTCAATCCCCAGTGCTGCGGAAAAAAAAAAATTATTGTGATAATTTCCAATTTTACATTACTTATGCCAAGTTAGCAAGAAGAGTTAGCCCATTTCAAACATCTGTACATTACCTCCTTTGTAAATTTATTTATATGCATAATATTAATCATGAACCATATATTTTGCTTATACTCTATTTTATACATGAGATTTCCTCATTTTAGATGAGTAAAGAGTATGTTAAGTACATATGATAAGTTAACTATACATGTTTAGATATTTAAATATAATATGTTAAAATACAGGGCTTTTTATATTTTACCAGTATGTCTGATGAAGATGGCTCAGCCTATTATATTTGATTTTGAGAAAAATCATTCTTTTGAAAGTAAAAACCTGAAAATTATTTCATTTTCTAGGTTGTCCTTTGTGGAGGGTCTTCTCGAATCCCAAAGCTCCAGCAGCTGATTAAAGATCTCTTCCCAGCTGTTGACCTTCTCAGTTCTATCCCTCCTGATGAGGTGATCCCGATTGGTGCAGCTATAGAAGCAGGAATTCTTGTTGGGAAAGAAAACGTACCAGTGGAAGACTCTCTTATGATAGAGTGCTCAGCCAAAGATATTTTAGTTAAGGTATGCTTAGCTTTTCAACAAAAATAGTACAAATTAATTGACATAAGTTTTCACACATACCATGATTTTGCAATAAAACTGGATTCTGGTAAAAATTTTAAATTTGGGCTTATAAGTTTAATGAGTTACCTGTATTTTAATAAAGCATTGATTTCTTAGGAAAGTGAAACAATCATAAACTTTTAATACAGAGACATATTTCAATGTATTTTTAAATAAAGTGGGAGGGATTTATTCCTATTTTCTTCTGTTTGCCTAATTTTCAGATTATTAAGAAAGCATATATATTTTATTTATAATGGGTATTTTTAATAATTTTTCATTATAAAGGTATATACTAAAGGATCTGTATCTTTATTTTTTAGGGGGTCGATGAATCGGGAGCCAAGAGATTCACAGTACTATTTCCATCAGGGACTCCTTTGCCTGCTCGGAGACAGCACACGTTACAAGCCCCTGGAGATATGTCTTCCGTATGCCTTGAACTCTATGAGTCTGAGGGGAAGAACTCTGCAAAAGAGGAAACCAAGTTTGCACAGGTGAATCCATAAAAGTCTATGACCTCGTCACATTCAGCAGTTTAGCTTTTCTTTCTGGATTAGATAAAGTCAATTTAATATCTCAATTAATATAGTCTAATATCCCAAATAAAATTTATATAGGACACCTAACACATTTTTATGAATGAGTTGCTTCTACTTACTCACTTTTGGAAGAAGGTAGAAATAAGTGATTTTTAATTTGAAAGAGTTATGGAAAAACAAAAACAAAATACAGTTTGTATTTATACTACTTCTCTGTTCATATTCTCCGCCCACCTTGGTAGTTAGGTAGTGGAAGGGGAAAATAACATTTTTTTGCTTGCTAAATGCTCGGTGTTGTACTAGGTAGTTTACAAACATAATCAAAATGCCGTGAAGTAAGACCTTATGTTCATGTTATAGATGATTAGGAAATTGGCTATAAAGTCTGAGGGTGTAGCTCATCAGTAAAGCACTTGCCCACCATACCCAAGGCTCTGGGGTTCCATCCCTAGTACCACAGAAACAAAACAAAAGAAACAACAGCATAAATAAGCAGGCTTGTGATAGTAAGTATCCTATTATTTTCTTGGTTGAGCCAGGCTTTTGGTTTAACTCCTAAGCTTTTGCTTTTTTCATTGTATCATGCTATATCAGTACTGTGCAATCTTGCAATCCCTAAATTCAGGGTTTCAAAATACCACATATATATGAAGAATGAGGTAGAGCTATGGCATCTCCTTAGAAACATGTCTAAGAAATAGTTACACATTAGAACTAGCACAGCAAAGACTGCACAACAGTACTTAACAGTATAATGTCATTGTGTTTCAAAATACCAGGACCATGAATGTGTGTGGGGGTGTTTATGTAGGCATGCATTTTTAGGTATCCGTGCATGTACACAGAAAGTATCTATAGTATTTAAATAATATTCCAGAAACTTAACAGTAGATAGAATAGGTTACAAAGTACCAAGAGTAGGTAGGGTTTTTTTGGTTTGTTTTGGGGGGTTATTACTTTTTATACATCATACTGAAATGTTTACGGTGTAGGTAGGAAATGAGCATGAATTACTTTTTTCTCAAAGCAAATGTAGGTAACAAAAAATAATGCATAGCATGATTGGTAGGGTTTTTTGTTTGTTTGGGGGGTACTAGGGATTGAACCCAAGGGGCATTCTACCTGCAAGTTACACTGCCAGCCCTTTTTAAATTTTTTTTTTATTTTGAAACGGTCTTGTTAAGTTGCTAAGGCTGCCTTCAAACCTGCAATCCTCCTGTGTCAGCCTCCCAAGTACCCAACCTGTATTTATTTATTTATTTATTTATTTATTTATTTATTTTTGTAATATAAACATTCAGAGAAAAATCTGCAGACTGAAATGTCTGGTTATTTTGGGGAAAAGTGAGTGTGTGTACATATACATATATATGTACACATACCTCAAGAACACAAATATAAAGCCCATATGTGTTTGTGTGTTACACAATATATGGGCTTTATATTTGTGTTCTTCAATAAAAGAATAATGAAAACATGCACATATATACGTAGCATGCCTGAGCCATGCCCCACACTTACCAATGTGGTGTCTTTTTGTAAAGTTTTAAGAGCTCCTCTAGACCATTCTTCTGTGTAGATACAAGCAGGTCTGTCTACTGGGCCTCTAATGGCAGTGGCACTTTTGGAATCCCTTAGTGGCTCTCTCTCACTCAGTACCTTTCTCTTCACACTTCACATTCAATTCCAGACTCCAAAGCTGCTGCCACCACACACTAAACTTAAAGATGCCAGGTGGTGAAGAGAAGTCATGTAGTGCTGAATCTGGGAGAGACTGTGTCAGTGTCCCCATCTGTTCTAACCTCATTTTACAAATCAGTAAAACAAAGTAGTGACTCATCTTGGTCATTAAACTTGGTCTTGTCAAAGTCAGTACACAATTTCAAATATGATTTATTGGTATGCTTTTTTTTTTTTTTTAAGAAAATGAGGAATGTCATAGTAAGTTTATTAGCATCTTATTTACAGATATAATCTTATTTTTCAAAAAAATGTTTGCTACATTTCCTTTTAAATAGGTAGCTTTCCAACGGTTTTACAATATTTGATTTTTTAAAAAGTACATATAGAAGGCTTGCAAAAATATACTTTGCGAGCCGGGCATGGTGGCGCACGCTTGTAATCCCAGCATTTGGGAGGCTGAGACTGGAGGATCTGGGTTTGAGGCCAGCCTCAGCTACTTAGTGAGGCACTCTGCAACTTAGTGAGACCCTGTTTCAAAATAAAGAATAAAAAATAGGGCTGGGGGTATAGCTCGGAGGTAGAATGCCCCTGAGTTCAATTTCCAGTACTGCAAAAAAATATACGTGTGTGTGTGTGTGTGTGTGTGTGTGTTTGCATATTACTGATAATGACTTAATTAACCAAAAAAAAAAAAAGTAGTCTTTCTTTTCCAAGATAAAGAGTACATTTTAGAAATAATTTTAATCCAGAACATGACATTAAAAAAGGACAAATCATATTAGTTGTCTTATATGCCCTCCATTTGGAGGAGCTATTTCTAGTTAACAAAGCATAACTCCCATCCTCTGAATTCAGTTTCATCGGCAGCAGAGTTGCAGTGACACGCACTGAGGAGGCTGAGGCTGGAGGATCACAGGTTGAGGGCAACCTCAGAAACTTAGCAAGACCCTGTTTCAAAATAATAAATGTAAAAGGGCTGGGCATATAGCCAGGAGGTAGAATACTCCTGGGTTCAATTTTCAGTACAAATAAATAAGAGAATTGAAAGCTGCTCTATTTTAAGGTTTCAGCAAAAAGTAAACTGTGGTCTTTGGTAATAATTGGTGCATCATTTCATTAATATGTGAAAGTACTGAGTCATTTTTCTTATTTTTGCATAAACAGGTTGTACTCCAAGATTTAGATAAAAAAGAAAATGGACTGCGTGATATATTAGCTGTGCTCACTATGAAAAGGTACATAATTAGACTACTTCTGTTTAAGAAAATTTACTTTGAAACTTTAACTTTGTGTGAGTTTATTGATTTTTTTTAACCATTGCCATTCTAGGCAAATCATTTATTAAAAACAGAGATCTTATCAGTAAATCACTTTTTTTCACTCTGAAAACTTACTGTATTTTACAAATAAGAGTATATTTCAAGTCATTTTCATTATGAATATTTTATGAACTTTTTGAGTATAGTCAACCTAAAAACTAGTCCATGCAATTTGAGACAGTTTTTATCAGTTTTCAATATATTTGTCTAAGGTTTATATCTTTGATATTATTTGTCTTACGAAAGTATAAGTATTAATTATTGCTATAGAAAAGCTCTAGGAAATAAATTACTAATTAAATTAAGCTATCACCATTTCTCAAAAAACAGGCCAACCACACCATACTACTATATATTTACAAGTAAATCCTTTTCAAATTAACTTTAGGGACAACTTATTCCATAAACCATACTGCAAGAATATTGAATTCATCAAGGTAGGTTTGCCTAGGCCTGAGCTTTAAAATGGCATGATGTATCTTGAACTTATATAAAGTCTTGAACTTAAGATGTTTATCATCTTAGATGTCTAAGGAATACAACTGCTGTCTCAATGGTCTAGGAGGATATTTCTAAGAACTTTCTAAATCTAACATATACTAAATTTAAAGATATATTTATTATCTTAATCCTCTTATTTTAAAAAACTAATTACTGTTGATTACTCAAAGTCCTTAAGTTCTGTTTTTATAAAATAAACTAATGAAATGTTATTTTTTGTTTGCTTAGGGATGGATCTTTACATGTGACCTGCACAGATCAGGAAACTGGAAAATGTGAAGCAATCACTATTGAAGTTGCATCTTAGGGTTTTAGATGAACTAAAAATTTTTTAAACTAGAATATCAACATTATTTGATTTTGTGTATAGTGATGTTTATATTAAAATACTTTTTCAACAAACT